>JAAGNO010021252.1:0-40814 GCA_033439905.1 Ceryle rudis | reverse complement strand
TTTGTTTTAGACAGTCTTCTCAAGTTGATCAAGGGATAAGAATGAAGTGAAGGAACCTTCCTAATCAGAGTTTTTAAAACTTATTGTCACTACCAGGCTTGAAGGCTCCTTGGCACTTTTTTTGTATCTGCAACTGGTTAATTACTTTTTTTCTCTTGTTTTTCTTTAAGCTTCAGGAGACGGTGAAAAGGAAGTTGGAAGGCGCACGTTCACCTCTCAATGGAGAACAGCAGAATGGAGTTTGTGATGGGAGCTTTTCTCCGACCAGCAAGCGGATACGGAAGGATGTACCAGGCATCGAGGCCATTAACAGCTTGCCCAATAATTTGCCTTTGCCTGCTGTTTCTCCTCTTCACCAGCTGGACATGAAAGCTCCCCTGCCCCTGCAGAACAGTGGAACTCATGGTAGTGGTCTAGAAGACTTGGGTAAAAACGGTGGGCTTTCTGAGATAAAGCTCCCTGTTAATGGTTGCAACGAGCTGGATGATAGTTTTAACATCCTGCAGAACAAGGAGCTAAAGCAAGAGCCTTTGGATGACCCCAGCTGCATAGACACTTCTGAAACATCTCTTTCAAATCAGAACAAGCTCTTCTCAGACATTAACCTGAACGATCAAGAGTGGCAGGAGCTAATAGACGAACTAGCGAACACCGTCCCAGAAGATGATATACAAGATCTGTTCAACGAAGACTTTGAAGACAAGAAGGAGACGGAATTTCCAAGGCCTGCCGCAGAGACTCAGGAGAGCGCAAGCGTGAAAAGCGATCCATCTCATTCTCCATTTGCTCACGTCCCACTAGGGTCTCCCCAGGTGAGGCCCTCTTCTTCCGGTCCTCCATTTTCAAATGTCTCCACAGCCTCCTCTAGCATAGCTTCTGTGTCCAGCGCCCCACCAGCCCCGATGCCGGCCGGCTCACCAGCAAACTGTGTGGTTCAGTCCCCTCAAACTCCCAGCCAGGCCCACACCCCGGGCCAGACGCAGACGCGGTCTGGAAATGGCTACCTTATGAACCCAGCGGCAGCCACTGTGGCCGGATCGGGGCCTGGGCCTGTCAGTATGCCAAGCGCTGACTTGTCTCCAGCTGAACAGCTCAAGCAGATGGCAGCCCAGCAGCAGCAAAGAGCTAAGCTCATGCAGCAGCAGAAGCAGCAGCAGCAGCATCCAAATCAACCCTCAAGCTGGTCACCTGTGGGTCCTCCATCTAGTCCATATGGAGGACCCTTCAGTGCAGACAAACCAAATAGTCCAATGATGTATCCCCAAGCCTTTAACAACCAAAACCCGATAGTGCCTCCTATGGCAAACAACCCACAGAAGACCACAATTAATAACTACCTCCCTCAAAATCACATGAATATGATCACTCAGCAGCCAAATAACCTGGGCACAAACTCCTTAAGCAAACAGCCCAATATGCTTTCTTATGGCAACACCAAACCTCTGACCCACTTCAATGCTGAGCTGAGTCAGAGGATGACCCCACCGATGGCAAACCCCAGCAAGAATCCCATGATGCCATACATCCAGCAGCAGCAGTCCCAGCAGCCGCAGATGCAAGCTCAGATGGCACACCTGAGTGAGGAACAGAAGCGCATGCTCATCATGAAGCAGAAAGGAATGATGAGTCAGCCCATGGCATACGCAACGCTTCCTTCCCTCGGTCAGGTAAGCGTGAGGGCACAACGCGTGGGCAGCCAAAAAGAGGCTGATACAAAGGCTTGGTATCTCTTTGTATGGTCTTCTCTCTCCTTTTCTTTCTCCTGGAAAGTATGGAACATCACTGCAGGTGCTTCTTGGACTTTTCATGTGGCATTGGAGCTTGATCGTTTTAAGGAATGGCTGACATGACGTTGCATTACGCTTTAGAAACGTTGTTAAAAGACTGTTTTTCTGAACTAGCACTCTTCCCCACTGCTTCTACAGATGAGTGCACAGGGCCGCTTTGGGAAGTTTGGGGTTGGAAGTCACTCCTCCTCGGAGGGTTTGTTTCTTTTTTTGCATAATGTAAGACTTGACGGTTTTGGATCCCAAACCACTGCATGGCATAGTTTCCACCGTGTAGGTAGCACGGTAACAAAAAACTGGAGTGATTGGCCCCTTCTTCTTGGGGCAGAGATGGGGCCGGCTTTAAACAGCAGATCTGGCATTCTGGCTCGGGGAACAAAGGAAGGATGTTTTGGGTGTCGAGTGCCTTTGGTTTCGACTGGAAAGGAGGAAGCGTAACTGAACGCTTCTAGCAGTGCTTGAGCTGTAAATGAAATGAGATGGATTATTCTGGGACTTTCAAGCAGTCTGTAGCAACCTCAGGTATTTCAGCATTGTGAATCTGTAGCGTCTTTCAACAAGAGGCTAAAGCTATGTTGGCTTGGGTGACTTGGCATCGCTGTCTCACATGTATTCCATGCTAACCTCTAGAGCAGCAGCTGCCAGGCTTGAGGAATGCTTTGGAATGAATTAATAAACAATTTGAATAGCAGTTAAGCCCCATCACCTTCTAGGTCAGCTGGGTATTCTTGGTTGCGCAGCCCTTGTAAAGATCTGCATGCTGGTGTCATGAAAAGGCTCGAGAAGAAGTTTTCTGAATGTTGTTTTCAGGGTTTCAAAAAGAATTAAAGTTAATAATCAGTTCACTAAGTAGGTGATGCCTTCACAGGAGTTATGTGCCACCACAACATGTCAGGGATTATGATATAATAGTACCCTAATAGAATTGTTGGTTGATAGTTTTAGCGTAACAGCTTTTTACCAAATTAGCTGTTTCCACACCACCTACAAGGAGCGCTTCCTTCTGAGCATGGTTTAATTGTGACTCACACTGCAGTGTATGTAGAAATACAGCAAAATTTGCCATTTCTTCAGCTTATGGAGTTTGGGGAACTACCAATAGGAGGAGTAGGAGTTTTACTAGGCCAGAGCCCATCACATGTTATTTAAAATTAATTGCAAAACAAAAATAAACGTTCATCTGCCTCCTGTTTTTTATTCAGGATGTACGGTGACAGCACAAAGCTTCATATCTTGATTGTAATCCTGCTTGCCTATTGCATTAGCTGGCCTAAAGCCTCTTCTTTTGGGGAAGACTTCTCTAGAGAAATACTGCGATAATGACTTAAAACCCAGACAGTAACCTGAGCTACGGATTTGCCAGGCTGTAACTGAGAAAGCAGAGGATGTTTGGTCACCCTGTCTACCATTTCATCATTTCTTCTCCTTGTTTTTGTTAAATCTGTTGAACTCAAAGACCCATCAAACAGTTGGGAGGACAGACTGCCTATGTGAAAGAGTTAATGTTATCTGCTCTGTTTCGTATGTTGAGAAATTCCTGTTAATATCTCACTGTGGTTCTCCAGTACGAACGGGAAGCCAGGGTTTCATATATCTAATCTTACTCAGTTCCTTTTTTTAATGTAGGAAAAACTAGATATTTGGATACAGCTAGACATTCTTCCAAAAACAAGGCCAGATATTAAGTCATTTCTATGTCATATAAAGAAGAAACTTAAGGCAAAGCCATACTTAGTTATATAATATGTGCAATTCACATCTGCTGACCTAGTCAGGATGAGGGACTTCTTGCTTGTGTGTAGACACAGAAAGGTCCCTTTACTACTTGTGGAACCTATTTGCCTACACTGAAGGGAGGAATTTTTTGGTGGAAAAGGTTGAAATAATAGATTTCTAACTGTAATGAATTCCTTCCTTTCTTCCTTTCCTGCTTCCCCGAAAAGCTTTTTTTTTTTTCCTGTGGAAAATTGGAAAGATTATTATTGTGATGGGCTTGGTGGAAATGGATTGGTTTTGCAAAGGTGGTAAAAACGCTATGTCGGTATTGTTGAGTTAAATCCAGACTGATGCAGGTTCTCTGATTCTAGTGCTTACTGCAGGATGCGGACAATCAGGCTTGCCAGCTCATGTAGGGAACTCTGCAGTTTGAAATACATTTCTGAATGTAAAGTGAATGTATCTTTCTGTCGGTTTACAGTTTCCACTTCCGTTGTAGTTTTGGGTTTTGGTACAGAATTGTAGAAGTGTGTTTGTATGTGTGTTAAATAATCCTGAGGATTTAACAAATGGCATTTAAGGGGAAAAAAATTCTAGCTGTTGCATCTCACGGTCAGCACTGACTATATATTTCTGTCAGGTGACTATTACAAGGGCATATTCAAGAACCAAAAGATGATTTAGGGAACATCAGACATATACAAAAATGCCTTATTATCTGTGTAATGCTGTCAAATCCAAGTATAGCTAGTTGTGTGCACGTGTACATGAATTAAACCCCTGTCCATCTGTCTGTCACTCAGCGTACTTTAGCGACACCCCATTCTTTCAGTACAGCTGGGACCTCGCAAATACTCTGTGGAGGCCAGTTGCCCATGACTGTTTTATTAACATGTCAGTGCTGGTGCTCTGGACTTGTGTCCTGGACTTGCTGAGCACTACTGCTTACCCTTGTGAAGAGAGATGAGCAGCAAGAGAGGAAGCCGTGCAGCTCGATATCCTCCTGGGTGGTTGGACAGGCAAAGTGCTAAATGAGCAGCTTAGCTAGCAAATTTGGTATCCGACAGAAGTAGGACTTCTCTAGAGGCTTTCTCCGCTGTTGGCGTTGAAACTCTTCCAGTCAGACATGTTAGTCCTTGGCTTTCTTGTGCAGATCCAGGGCTGGTGCTGGCACTGTGGTTGTAGTCTCCATCATGCTCTTGCTGAATGACCTGTACACCATGACCCACGAGGTCCTCTATTTTATACTATAGCTTGTTCCCTTCAAAGGAGCACTGGATGGGGGTATTTGTTTTTCCTCAAAGCAGATACCGGTTTGGATTTTTGAGTCAGTGATTTTTCCAGGATTAGCCTGATGGTAAATCACACCACTTTTTTTTGTGAGTTGACTGTTAAGGCCATGGTTAGATCCCAACACATTTATGTTTAGCAAAAAAATATGTTCAGATCCTGAACCATCTACCTTCAGCAGGGCTCTGTCCTGCTGCTAGTGTTCCCTCATGCCACACTGTTCTCTGCTTGGTCAGGTTGTATTTAGAAATCCCTGCCCTTTGCTTTGTCTCACATACCCTGATCTGCCCTAAAACCAGCTGTTGGTTTGTGAGTATGTGGCAGATATTGCCCTTTAGCCTCTTGCTTTTCCTGGGCGGTTCTTTCATTCTTGCTCATCTGTGGCTGTAGGCTAAAGTAGCAAATACAGATTTTCCTTGGTGTTGGCAACTTGTTTGGTATTTGAGAGCTAGAGGTCCTCTGCTATTCTGGTTCCCACATGATAATAAAAGAAATTGGTTTCATACCAAGTTGTAACGGGGGCTTTGTTTAGGCTTTTTATGTGATATAAGAAATAAAAACAAGTGAGTGAGTCTAAACCAACCTTCTTTCTCAAAAATTAGAGCTTTCTTTATCCTAAAATGTTCCATTTCAATTTTTTAGATGTATGTAAGGTTTTACGGGAGGCACTTTTTTCTTTTCCTATTTTCTTTCTTTCTTTCTCTTTCTTTCTTTCTGTCTGTCTGTCTGTCTGTCTGTCTCCCAAAAAGTAATTTCAAACTGGGGAAAAGTAAAAACATTTTCTTAGAAAAATTTCAGAATCATTAATTGTGCCTTTTCCAGCTGTTCAATATGTATGCATAAGAGAAAAAAAGAGTAGGAGAAAAAAGCAGCCCAACCAAATAGATTCTGAATGGCTGAGACAGAATTTGCTGTTTGGAGCCAAGGGAGGGAGGGAGAGTAATGAGAGGTTGAAACAAAACAGAACTCTCCGTGGGTGTAAGAAAAATAAAACTAGACTGCAGCTCTTTGCCTGCATGGGATTGTGAGGATGCTGCAATTAGAGTTCCTATTGAAACCACCAGTTATGTTGTTTGGAATTGGAGGGATGTGAATCAAGAGGAGAAATGACACCACACTGGAAGAATATCTTCAAATTCTCTTTTCTGTCTTTTGTTTTACTCTTACAAATTCAAGACGCATCTCCTGCTCAGTCTGAGTTTGCATGTGAAGGATAAAGGCAGAGCTGTGTCCAGAAAACATTTCCAAAACGTAATTGTCTTTGTCCTAAGTGAAAAGAAGTGTTTCTCACTGGAATTGTAAAAGAGATTTTATATTTTTTTGAAGGTTATCTGTGGGATAGTGAGAAAAAGAGGTTGTTGATGTTCTGGGATTTGGTCGTTTTTAAAAGCCTACCTGAAAGTAAAGAAGAAAGTCTATGGATTTGTATTCACTGCATGAAAGTGTGGCAGAAACACCGCTATCTTACCAGATTTTAAGGGAGACAAGGTGGAATGGAAATAATGACTGAGACTGTGAGGATCACTTGCTGAACAGCTTGTATTGATGTAGTGAATGCCCGTCTATGGAATGTTTGACTTGTAGCCGCTGTTTTCCACAAAAGGTTTCCCCCGTAGTTCAGATGCAGCGCCTGCCTTTTACAAATGCCGACATTTGCTCCCCAGAAATCAGTCTCCCATAGGCTCTTAAGGACAGATGGGCAACCGAAATGTGCTCAGATGGATTCTGACCATCTCGCCAGGCAAGCTGTAAACGGTAGTCTGACTTCCTTACTGGTCCTGCTATTGCCTGCCCGTTGTGTTGGAAGGAAGTCATGTTAGCATAAATCTGTAGAAACGAATGCTGGACAGCACTCGGCTAAGATCAGATCTCCGTGGTATAATCCTAAAACCCAAATTGTGGCTTGTGGGTATTTCCTCATTTTGTGACCTGTGGGTGTGTACTTTTTAACCTAATACAGTAAGTGTTTTTTCAGCAATACTAAGTTTTTTCTGTAGTCTAAGCCTTGCAAAATCAAAGTATAAGAGCCCTACCCCAACCGAACCAAGCTTCTTATCATAAGAAAGCCATAGATGTCTTTGGTGAAACCTACTTTCCTGAAACCATGCTGACTGGTATTCTTGTTTTATCCTCTGAGTCATCACTGGTACAGAACTGAAACCAATTGTTCCATTGTTTTGCTGGAGAGCGTGTCAGAATAACCGGTCTTTTCCTCTTTTTAAATATTACACTTGTCGCGGTAAACCTTTGGTTCTTAGAAACTTCACACTTGTCCGAGATTTGTTAAAATACACTGTTGTGTGATTTGCTTCTTGTCTAGCTTCTTGAAGACTCACAGTGTGAGTCACTCTCATCTGTAAAGAAATTGTCCTACATTACTTTTAGAAGCAGAAAACGTGTATTACTGACTGCCCAAAGTGTATATTACATGTGCCCTATTTTTAATTCACTACAATAGCATACTTTTTCTTCCTACATGATCTAGATTCCTATGTAAAGTGCAGTTTGTTCTGTTATTTAGTGAGGCCTGTTAGTCTAATGATAGAACATGTGCCAACCAACTCTCCTTTCGTTTTATTAGTTATGACTGCAATCGCAAAGCACTGTGATTTTGAAATGTCTGTAGTCAGCAGTAGCATATTTTTACATAAAGTGCTACTCTTTCCTGGGGTTTTTCTTGGCCATTTTCTCCTTAAAGTGCAAGATATCATCATCAATTTCATTTTCCCAGTCTCATGACCCATTCTACCTGCTTTCAGCAATACCAGCCATAATCCATTCCTTACTGTTTGTGAACCTAACTCTTCTTGTTCATCACTTATGCTCTCAATGTTAATATACAGACGGTGTAAAACTGTGTTCTTTCTGCTTGTTTTGGTAGTTCGATCTGTCATAAGCTGGCGACAGAGCGCAGCTGAACATACTGGGGTGTTCATACCGTGCTCTTCCACAGGCTAGTTTGCTGCCCTCTGAGCATCAGCATAACTAATTTAGCACAAAAAGATGCTAGATGGTGACTGAAAAGCCTGTGTCGCCTTTTCTTCGTGTAACAGTGTTCTAGTGTTCTCTGGAAAATCAAACCCCCTCCTTCCTGTCCTGCTTCCTCCATCCAGGTGGTTGCCTCTGAGAATCAGCGTATTCGCTGCAGGTCGTCCACTGGTGCCTTTGCTCCTTGTAGATCCAGAGGAGTGTTTATTGCAAGATGGTACCCATTGTTTTTTGATGTAGACAGATGGGTTCAGCTTATGAGCTGGATTCTGTTATTCTGGTTTTATTTTGAAAGGAGACCTAAGCCAAAGACTAAGAGTAAGGTTTTCCCATCCTTGGCAGTGTGCTTTGTCTGTGTACCATTCAATGCCTCAGAGCTGCCTGCCAGAGCTCACAGGGTGCTTCCCTGAGCGTTTCAATGTGACTTGGTCTGATCCCTTCCTCTGCAGCCTATGATCTTGCATGGCCCAACCACGATGCAGATCTGATCACAGCTTGCACTTAAATAATATATTCTGAGTTTTAAATTTGTCCTTATGTAATTTCTCAAAGACTGTCCTTAACTTTACATTTTTCTGGAGTTCCTCCATTTAGAATACTTCTTGCCCCTGTATTTTCATTTTCCTTCCATAATTCCCACGTTTGCCAGTTTGCTTCTCAACATCTCAGAAATATTAGACCTTCATTTTAGAGGAGTCTCTATTCTTGTGTTTAAATTAATGAATACGTGTCTGAATGTCTCAAAGTCAGTTCATGCCCCATAACATTGTTGGTCGTAAAGAGTCAGAAGTTCTAAAATTTCTTTAAAATCAGGAGCTCAAAAAAAATAGTATATGATAAGGATGATGGTGGTCATTGACTTCTTGTGTTCTGAAGCACTAGGATTCTTGTTTTCCAGCACTTCTTTTTCTGTCTGGGACAGACATTTACTTTCTGGAGTGAAGCTTTGATTCTCCCATACATCACTTTGATTCTAGAATATGAAAGTGAAAGGAATACATGTCAAATTAAAATCTTACAATAGCATTGCAAGATAATGTAATACTGGGGTTTTCCTTACCCCCATTTCAGTGTCATCTGTCCCTGTGCTACTCAGCTGGATGATTAAGGGTATGGAGCAACTCCAAACCTCTTTCTTGGAAGATTCTCTTTGCCTGAGTTTGTATTTCTAATGTGTCACGTAGTCCTTTTAGAAAAGACACTGCACAAACCCAAATGCCATTGTTTCCAATCTACTGTCTCTACTAAGGACGTGGATGAAGCAATTGCTCAATGTGTACCAAAATTCCTTCGTTTGCCACCAGTGAGGAGGCTGCACGTGCATTTTCTGCGTGGAATGGACTTACAAGACCTGGTAGCTAACAGCAGTAATAAAATCAGCAGTGGCTCCCGACCATGTTTAACAGGACACAGCCAGGGCTAGTGAGGCTTCTGTTTCATCCCTGTTTTGGAGGCACAAGGAAGACTTCCTTCCTTCTGTGCCTGACCTTCCCGGTCTCTCACTAATCCACACCGAGGTCAGTGGTCAGCTTTCCCTGGCCAGTAAAGGATGTCAAGCAAGTCTTGTAACTAATTTTGGAAGAGAAGAGGCTTTGCACCCGTCTCTTGCGTGGTGGGCGGTGCTGGGAACACCTTCCAGGGCAGCTAGCTGCAAGAAACAGCGGGGATGTGTTGTACGGTGTGTGCCCCTGCTGTGAGCAATGAGGGGGACACTTCACAGCGGCCCTCTGCTAGCGCTTGCTGTTGTGTTTTGGATCTGAAGATACTCAGACCTACCATGTTTCCACAGAAGAACCATTTAAAGTGTCTTTCCTTCCTATAATTTTTGAAGATCCCTTTATAAATAAATAAATTATCAGTCTTTATCAGGCGTCTAACAGTGCGCTTTAGATCAGCGAGAGCTGGACCTTTATCTCTTGCTGTACTGGTTGTAAGAGATGAACCGAACTGCCTCCTTTCAGGCTGCAGTTCCACCCTTAGCAGCTCTTCTAAGCCTTGGTGTCGTTTTGTGCATCTCTGCTAACATTAGATTTAAAATTGCCTTCTGACTATTCTGTTCTGCAGGGAGCAAACTGTTAGCAAAACCCTTTGCTAGGAAAGCCTCTTTCAGGTAGTCCAGGAGTTTATTCTCCAATTTAATCGTAGTCTCGTTGTCTTTCCCAAGCTTTGTAAAGAAAACTGGACACCAGATTAAAAATTAACTCCCTTTCCACCTCTTTTTCCATCTCCCTCCCATAGTAGGGGCTTATGCAAACTGCCATTTAATTCCAAGCAAACTTGTAAATTTTTTTATTAGTATTTGAAAAAAAGATTCATTTCACACATAGAAATATTTTTGCAACAGGAAATATCCTTGAATAAGCAGTGCTCTCCCCCTGTGCTCCCGTTACTGTGGGAGGGATGGAATGACTGCTGCTTAACTTGGTTAAGTACGTTTCAGGCAGTTTCTGCTCTACAGTGATCACCCAGCCTGCTCTGTCAAGGACCTCCTTGCCTCTCCCTGCAGTCTCCCTCTGCTCTCTGTCTGTTAAGATGCTTGCAGCAAGCAAACGTGCTTATCAAATAATCAATTGATAAGAGTAAAGGTTATAGGGTATCCTGTAATTAAAAAGCCTATTTTGAACTATTAATAGATTGTGGTTATTTTAAAAGCAAGCTCCATCCTGTATCTCTTCTTTTTTTCCCCTCAATCTTCTATTTTGTTTTCTTTTCCTGTGATAGTAGGTGACTCCTTCTTTGCCCATAGCCCTACACTCGGGCAAATAAAAGACTTCATCAGGGGGATAAATTATGTGAAGTCAGCACAGGGTCTGCCTTCCCCCCGTGCTGGCAAGGCTGTTTGCTGGGGGGCTGGAGCGTGGGCAGCACCCCATGCTGTGTGCATCCTCCTTTGCTGTCTCCTGCAACAGCTCCTCTTTCCTGTTTGCAGGCTAACTGGGAAAGGCACTGGCTTTTGGGGGGGGTCAGGCCAGATGGGCGGCCACGTTTCTGAGGCTGAGCTTCGGTGTACGTGGAGAGCCAGCCTGGGGAGCAGGGCAACCATCAAGTTCCTCTCCCACCACACTCATCACCAGAATTACCAGTGTAATGGAGAACTGGGTTCCTTTGCAAGTGGGAGGGGAGGTGTGGGAATAGGTGGCAGTCCTTTCCAGTGGCTCCTGAAAGCAGGCACATCCGTGAGGTCAAGCTGGCAAAAAAAAGGTTGCAAGGGAAGAAAACAATATTTCTGCTGTGGTGGTCCTCAGTCTGGGCCTTTGTGCAAGGTGCAGGAGCCACATGTCAGAAGAGGGTAGTGCCCATCTCAGGCTAACTAACGATTACAGGTGCTGACAGCTTCATTTTGGGTAACACTGTGAAGAACTCAAGAAATCAGAAATGCCACAGTTGAAGTTGTCCACAGCTATCTGTGCTACTCTGCAAGGTGTGAGAAATAGCAGGAGGAGGAAGGAGGACCCCGGGAGAGAAGCTAAAGTGTACAAATACCTTACGGGAGGCTGAGCGCTGCCAGCAAGAGAAAATCCCCTGCTCTGTGGTAATCCCTGTGTTACTTAAGCATCTTCCCCCACTCAGCAGCATTTCAGTGACACTGAAAGAAGCTGCTTGTTTATCCCAAGGGCATGAACGTGGCTGAGCTCTTCTGCTCAAGGAGAGCATCAGTAAGTACTGATTAATGTTCGAACTAGGAATTTAGGACCAAGTAAGATTCATATTTTCAGAGGAAAAAATAACAGTCCCATCTTTAGTGGCTCATTTTCACTCGCCTTGTTTACTGCGGTTCATGGCTGGTAGCTCAGGAGTGTGCTGCTCTTGTGAGCAGACACCATCGCTGTCTTTTGTGGACTTCTACGTGGAGCCCAACAGCTCTTTTTAAATTTGCATGTACATACTCCTTTGTGGCTAGCATACATCTTTGGACATATATTACCAGGAACTTTTCTGTGCCTCCTCTAAAGCAGAGTGGCTTACAGACTCCCGGTAAGCCATCAGCGGAGGGCTTGCCCACTCAGTCCTGGGGCAGCCCTGCAATGCTGGCACCAGCATCAGTGTGGTTTGGAACCTTGAGCTCAACCCCTGCTCTCCATGTCTCTGCCTAATCTGTGTGAAGGAGTGCTCTTTGATGAGCACTCTGTGCTACCCAGCTGGCTGTGATGTTCCAGCTCAGCAGTGAGGTGAACCTTGCACTTCTGAATTCCCCTTTTGTCTTTTATCTGTGTGGATATCTTTGTGGATATCTCTTTTATCTTATTCTGGTGCTTTCCACAGCATTTCTGGATATTCAAGCCCAGTGCTACCTAGAAGTGTTATGCTATTGGCACATGTGTTCCCTCCAGAAAGATTTCCCGATGTCTGCAGTGTGTACGTGTCCATAGTAGGAACGCTTAATACCTCTTGAAAGACTGTCCCAGTAAGTGGTTAAGTGCAGATTTGGAGTCCTGCTTTCAGGAGGTCCTGCCAAATCCCAGCTGATGCATCTAATTTGCTAAAGAATGTGGCTTCTGCGTTCTCAGCAAAGATTTCATTCCTCATGGGCAGTGGGAAACTTGCCCTTTTTATGTTATTGTTCACCAGCTTAGTATTAAGTCCGAGAGAGCCAACTTTGTTACTAAGGAGAGAAACCACTCTGCTGGTGCCTACATTCTTCTTTGTCACGTAGTGCGTGTGTACGTGTATTCTTCAGTCCTCATGCCCTTATTTAGCCCCTTCTTGTGTGTGTGAGGAACGTTTTGCATGTGTTAGCCTGCAAGAGTATCTTACACATTGGGAGGAAACCACCCATTCTGTGTCAACACATCTTCCAAACAGGTGGCTTCCTCATTTACACCCAGTGGGAGCTTGTTAGCAGCTCTTCCTCTACAGTAAGAGTGGGAGCTGTCTAGACAGGGTCAAGTATCTCATAAGAAAGCAAGCCCAAGTCCAGCAGCATGGTCACAAAATCATGTTTTAATGTTTTCTCTGTCTGTTTTAACTTCTGTTTCACACTGGTGCAATATTAAAGTCTATTCCTCACTCCGGAAGCTCAGTCTTTGGCTGCTCATGCTAGCATCCTTCTGAAAAATCTGTTCTGCCAGGTTGCTTGCTGCTAGCTACAATCTCTGTGTTTAAAAAACAGAGGTGGGCCCGTAGAGCTGCCTTTTGTTTCCTTATGCTATTTGGAGAAACTGAGACAATGTCTTTAACAAACAGAAAGGAAAAATAGTTTGAAAGGGACAGCCTAGAAAGAGTTTAAGGTCTGCCCTGGGAAGATGATGACTCCTTTTCTGACAGGATGTTGCCTACACTCTCGAGAGCTAATATCCCCCAAAGAATCCGTATTTTAAATTATTTTTTTGTACATAGTATTGCCTAGAGAAAGCAAAACTCCTGAGGTTGCCCAACCTGCACTTTCCAGGGACTTATTTTTCCAGTGTGTACTTCCTTCCCTCTGAGACCAGCAGGTTAGGGGGTTTATTTGCTTTTTGTTTGTTTGTTGGGGGTTTTTTATATCTCTCCTACCTTATTTGTCTGGGTTTTTTCTCCCCCACTACTCTGAGCCATTTTTCTTTCTCTCCCTCTAAGCTCCCTGTTTCCCCTCATCCAGCTTTTATTCCTCTGCCTCCCCTTCTTATCCATTTAATAGCACAAGACCATTTTCTGGTATTGTCACAGTGTGCAGGAAATCACTGTAGACACTACAGCTTTGTGTGGTCTGTATACCTCTGGCAGATGGAAACAGGATGAAATATTTGTTGTCATATTAAATGTTTTTTTAACCAGTCATGGGACAGATGAAGGACTGGGGGATCTTAACTATAATCTCACTAATACGATGGCACCATCCGTGTGATAAATTTGGCCGCTCCACCTTCAGTTTGCCCACTAATCCATCTCAACCAGGACTCTAATGTTCTGAACTATGAAGCAGGTTCACCGGATCAAGATTGTTTGTAGTGTATCCTCATCGCAGATGGTTAAAACAAGACTAAAATTTAGGAATTTTCTATTGTTAAGTTGCCAGTGACATGTAGTTTCCCACACTTTGGTTTGTCTCTGGCAGTAGAAGGCAGTGAATTAGTTTTATAAGCCCTTTCATTCTTACAGATGGAAAAGCAATTTTAAGTGATTTTTTTAGGGTGACTTTTAAACTGTGTTAATGATACCTTCTCTTGCCTTCATGTCATATGAAACTGGTCTCATCATTTGAGGACAGCTTCCCTGTTCCCACTGAGAGATGCATAGAACACAATTTTTAAAGCCTTTTAAGCCTTTTCTGGAATAGCTACCATGTATGTCACAAACTACACAATGTACATGGACGTATAGTAAAATTTAATCTATGTTATCGCTCTGAGGCGGTATTTATCTCGTTCATTTTACCACATGGGGGTTCCTAGTCCAGGATCAAGAAGAAACATTTCCGTGTTTCTTCTGGGAGGTACCAGTGGCTGCACCAAGTGCCTGCTCACATCCACCAGCCTTATTTTATGCAGTAAAATTGAGCACGGTGAGGAAAATATATTGGACAGTATCAAAAAACTTGTGCGTCTGTAGCAGATGAAGCTCTGAGTTTCAGCTGGAGACATCAGAGATTTTGCACCATGACACAAGAGAAGTCACCGGCTGCACTGCTGCAGAAGTTTCTGTTTGCGCTTGCCCAGCTCCTGCACCTGGTTTGCAGACAACATGGGGAATGCATCCCCAGTCCTTCCCAGGCCGCACAGAAGAGCAAAAACTGCTACCAAAAAAAAAAATCCTTGACTCCAGTTACATAAAGGGTGGGCTGTTTTCCAAGGGCCCTGCTGAAAGGGACACAGGTGTCACCTGCAGGTGCACTCACAGCTTGAGGGAGGCTGTTTTGGCTGGGGGTGGCCGGCACACCACGTGCACTGCCAGCGCGTGGTTTTAATGCTGACGAAACAGTGCAAAAGGCTCCAGTTAGTCACCAGTAGAGCGGTGGCAATGACTGTGGGTCAGGGAGGGTGAAAACCAAGTGTAGCAATGCAGCGCTTCGGGAGAGAGCTTGTGAAAAGATCTACCCCCGTAGAGTAAAAGCTGCACTGCTCACGCCTCCTCTTGTGTGCGTGTGGCCCTGGCAGCAGGATGCCCAGCAAAACCCAAACCTCTTCTGGCTTATTATCCACTCCCGGGTCCACAGCACCCTGCTTACGTAACCGCTCTGCCTCCCAGCCACCCCCAAAGCTCGTGTCAGAGAAGGCTCTCACGCTCTGGCTCGGGGCACTGTAGGTCAAAGCAGAGTGGAAATGTCAGGGCTGTAACCTCAGCAGAGCTCCCAGCGCTGCGGCTGCTGTAGCGGACAGCAGCTCTGGGGTGGCCAGCACAGACTGGGGGCAGCCTGGCACTGCTGCTTTCTCCAAAGGCGTTTGGGTGTGTGCTTGCCTCTGCTGCCCATCCGGTCCTCTGCTCCAGGTACAGCGTACTGTGCCGAAACTCCCAAAGCATTAACGTAGCTAAACAAGCTGGTTTATTCGTGCTCCTGAGATGCACGTTCCTCTGGAAAAAGCAGGGACTTCTGGAAAACCTTCATGGGCAAGTCTGAAATCCATGTACTGCAGAGGACACTGAGCGGCAGGGCACTGTTTTGTTTTTAAGGTGGTCTTTTATCACCTCTCAGATTTTTCAAAGGGAAAAAAACCTGTGCGTTATTGTGATTGATTTTGAATTAATTGAGAATCACGTGGTCTCTCTCCCCTCCATTACCTTACCCATTTCACCAGTTTTATTTTCCTATTAACAGACCGTGCTTTGCCTTTTCAGCTTAGTGAGGTGAGGGCTTTCTCACCTACACAGCCCAAGTCAATGGGAGCACTTATGTAAGGATTGCAGTTTGCCCCCTGTGTGCCTTAATGAAACTGGAGAAATGTTGGGGTTTTTTCTCATTCTTTAGGTTTGGATTCTTTCTCAAAGGCTTTTTTTGGCCTTACAAAATTAGATCACCACTATGCAAAAAACCCAACCCACTGTGATCACAGCTTAATGGCACAATGCCTGCATTTTCTTGAATGTTGTTCCCCTCTCTTCAAGATTAAGTAAGATCCAGTGGGTTGGACCTTTGATCTGCATAATAAAGGACAAGGAGGCAGTTTGTAAATCCTTCCTTTCTGTCTTTATTCTTTGCAGTTTGGGACCCGCAGGCTTGAAATAATTTTTGCTTGCTAAGAGGAAACTTTATGTAATATATGTGGAGATGCCATTATGCTAATTAGTGTTGTTAGGAAAAATCAATGTATGTATGTCATCCAACAGCAAGCAATGATCTTCTCACAATCAGCAATTTATCATGCATTGCCAATGCAGTAGGGCCAGGACTATTTTATTCAGATAAATTTCTCATTCATTTAGTCAGTAAATCATGGTGCACTTCATGATAGTCATTTTTAATGTGATTGCATTTTGTTAAGTTTTAATCACGCATAATAGATTTTATCTGACAATGAGGTCAACCTGTAGTCTCTTCCTCGGTCAATTGTATCTTACCGTCCCAGCATGGGCAGGATCATGGCCATACCCGGATGCCCCAGGCTGGGAGGGGATGGGGAAATACAGGAGGCACACAAAGACGAGCTGTTAGGATTGGTTTCAAGCATCTGATACCCAGCTGAAGATTTAGCCTAGGTAGGATTATATTTGCTATGTCTTTGCCTCTGAGTGTCACTGAATTTGCTTGAAAACTGTGTTTGCATGAGCTCTCCTGTGACACTTTTGAACTGATCAGTTTGAGTCAGGGCTGTGGGAGCACCCTGGATACTCTGGTAGGGGTGCAGCTGGTGCTGCTCCGCAGTCCATGCTGAACTTTTTTTCAGTGGAAAAGCAGCAGAAGTGAAGCAGGGAACCATGGTGGTTTTCAATGGGAGACAGGCTCTTTTCTTCACTGTCTTCATCTGGAGTCCAAACTGCTGTGGCTTGCTCGTTCTTAAGCTGGTAGAAAAAGTCCTGTTGTCTTCATCTGCAACAAGAATGTGCCCTGGATCTTCCTTTCAGCTTCAACCCAGTTCTGCCTGTGTTTCTGAATGGCTGTGGAGTGTTTCCGTTTTCTGCTTATATATGCAGCTTGACTTGTTCTTCCCCACTGAAGTAAGCCATAACTGTCTTTTTTCTGGTGGCTTCCCTATTTTGGTCATCTCCTTACTCACTGCACCCCCTTACAATCTTGTTCCATTTTCCTTTCACTCTTGCCTTCACGCTGTTTTCCTTTCTTCCTTTCTGTCAACTAAAAAGACTCTTTCTCTTCAGTCACCTTCCCTTTAAAGCATATTAAGCTCTCTCAGCACTACGTCCACTGAAAGGGGAAATGGGAATGCAGGGAGGAGCGTTACAGAGCACTGGAGATGCTGTTCTGCTTCAGGTTCTAGCACTGGCTCACCAGTGTGGGGATGAAGCAGCCTCTAAGGAGATGCTTGTCCAGCTGCTGGGGTTGGATTGCTTGTCCAGGCACAGGGATGAGCACTGTCAGTCCTCACTGACTGCTGCACCAGTCCCCCTGTGACAGAGAAGATGTCACAACTGTCTTCTCCTGGGATTCACAAGTCTGGGGTTACACAGTCAGGCCCAGGCTTGTTAAACTCCTGGGACAGATCCAAATCTCCTGCAGGTGCTCTTCTGTGCCCCTCGCTGTCACACTGTCACCTGTATGGATGTGGTTTTCTCTGGTTGCTTTCGATGGATGTAGTCTTCTTGTGAGATCAGTATATCATTTTGAGAGGTGTTTGAGATCCCTTGGGATGAAAGGTACTATATGAGTATAAAATCCTCTTAATGTCCCAGAAGGCTGCCATCCATCTTGAAACAGCCGTTTCAATTCTCTCTCCAGATTCCCTGATTTCTTTCTTTTGTTGTTCTACTGAGAGAGTGACAGTCTGGAGACTGATGACCCTTTCTCTTACCACAATACGGAGTGGGGAGAGGGAGGATTAATTGTCCATGAATATTGCGGGAGGTTTCTCCTGCTGTATCAAACGATCAGGATACCTTGTGTGTGCCGATGCTGTGACTCCCCACCCTGCTGTGACTTCCCTGCGGAGCCTGTCCTGCTCTCTCTAGGTCAGAGACTCTCTAGTTACACTGGTGCAGGTCAGGAATATTCGTTGAAGATAACAAAGTTATGCAGAAGCCATTTTAAAAAAGAAGTAGGTCTTTTGTTTGGTAAATGGAAATTGAGTAAACCTTCTCTGGTTTGGTTTTGTTGTTTTTTTGTTGTTTTTTTTTTTTTTGTTAATATTTAAGAGAAGAGCACCCTGAAGACATTTTGTATCTTAACAGGGTTTTAGCATCTCTCTGTCTTTCTCTGTCTCTCTAATGCAACTTTGCCTACAGCCCCATGCATTAGCAATGCAAAGCAGATTTTGAAAGCCAAGGGAATCCAGGCTCTTCCAGATGAACACTGTGATTAAAAAAAATAAAAATCTAGAAATAATAAATATTGTCCAAGTGGCATATGGCACGACAGTGACCCTGCTGTAAGGACAGACGTAGAGAGCTAATGGTAATCCTATACTGGAGCCAGATAACATCCTGAGGTTAGGAAATCAAAGCCCCATGCTTTGGCTTAGGAAAGAATTAGCATGTGGAGCTTCCGTTAGCTCTGGAAACAGGGCAGTTCAGTTCTTACTTATGTTGCATTTGCGGCTTGCAGCCTTGGTAGCAGTAAGAACCTACCTCGTCCTGTGCAGGAAAATCAGCCCCATGGGGTTTGATGAGGGAACAGAGTATGTTTAGTAAATCTTCAGTGTTGAGATGGATTTGGGGAGAAGGTGTATATTGTTTCTGGGCAGAAACAAGTGATAAGCTGCTTGGTCCTATGCTGCTTACAAGCTGTGCGAAGTTGGGGAGTAAGTGCTGAGGCAGAGGTTGCAGCAGTTGGTACCTAAGGGGTGTTTTCAGGGCTTTTTTACTTGGGCATCCCAGGAAGTAAGCTACAGCAAACTAAACCTGGACAAGAGCCACCTCTGAAGGCAGGAGTTGGACATCCTTTAATGACGTGCTGAGCCCCAGCACCCGGTAGTGGAGCCGGGGATCCTGGCGCAGGCGATTCTGCGTCCGGCAGAGCTGTGCCCCCAGCTGTGCCCCTGGCGAACACCCTGGTGTTGAGGAGCTTTGTGAGGCGGTTTCAGGTGGTCAAACACTGTGCAAAAGCATGTTTTTCTCCTAGGGAGAAAGGGGAGTACTTGTGATGCAATTATTTCACTTCCCAGTGGTGCACAGGCATGGCTTGGCATCAAATGAGTGAACCCCTTGTTACATAGATGCTGTGCCCTTGCTTAAAAAAAAAAAGGTTGTGCTCAGGCAGTAATGAAAGCCAAGAATTTTTACATTCTCTAGCAAACTGCTTCTACCTCACCCAAGCCCATCTCTCTCTGCCCTACTGCTTGTGATATTCTCCTCTTCCTTCTGGTTGTTAAATATATTTAGCAATGAGATCTTCCTTATGGATCTTTTCTGAAAGGACGGACATTGTGTCTTCCAATACAAGGTATGGGTAGCAATGCTCGAAACGAATAGGGTATGACCATCATTTTTGGTGCAGTTTTGGATGTCTTAGCAGCATTCAGTCAGGCTTGATTTTTAAAATGGCAAACAATCCCTATTATAACCAGTGTCAACAAAACAGACGATCAGCGCCGAGATGTATTAATGATACTCATTAAATTTCTTTTAGTATTTGCTTTTATTTTCCCACAGAGGAAGAATTTGGGTTCAGGAGAAAAGCACAAATCTTGGTCTAAAAGCAGCATGTGATTTTTTTAAAAAAAAGTGTTTTCAGGCTTTTTCTGGAAGGAAATCTCCTGGCTCGGTTGCAGAAGGTAGACAAGAATGTTAAGAGTTTGTCGTCGTTGTTCTTAAAAGCGTATCGTGCGTGTTTTGTGTTGGATCATTACTGGCCAGGAATGGGGGTCTGTCCTACTTTTTTCCTGTTTGATATCAAATCATTTCTAATGGGCGTTTCATCGTAGTATCTGGATCCCAGAATAAAAATAAGGTTGGGACAATGCTGAAGTATCTCAGGCATTCCAAAGTTGAAGTGCTTTATCTCTTTAAAAGGCACACATCAGATTTTTTAATACAAGCTTCTTGAAGGAATTTTGGGTTTATTTCTTCTTTTTGAAACAAGCTTGGGTACTCATCGCTTCTGTTTGCATTTTGCATTCATGTGGTGATGTTATTAAAAAAATATAATTTTTTTTTAATTGGCCTCCATACATAGCCATCTCTGCTTTCCTGTCGCATCTTCTGCTGCTTTCTTGTCCCCTACACACAGAGTCTTGCTTAGAATAATGCATGACGGGGGAAAAGATGAAACTCATTAAAATACTTAACCAGGAAATAGTCCACTTAGACAATCCCCTCTGGTTTTTGATGGTGTCCCTGGAAGCTGGAGAGCAGAGTTAGTCATTTCTGCACACAGAAGCAAACGGCCACTGTGAATATCTAAAATCCAGTCTTATTAACAGAGTAGCTTAAGTTGTTTTTTTGTTGCAAGTGATGGATCACTAACAGTTTAGAACTCAGAGACTGGGAACTTCTATTGTAGACTGAAGTGGATTATTTCATGCTGTTGAGCATCGCTGTCAGAATATAAAAGTCTATTAGCAGAGATGGGGTTGCACACCCAGGGGTTGCTTGCAATATGTCATTTACTAAACATACACGTAGCAAAACCCAGACCCAACAGCCAAGATTTTAGCTCTGTGCTGCTACTTTCAGATCAAGCACATGAGCAGAAAGCACGATGTAATACTCACCTTGCAGCTGTGGTCTCTGATCAGGTTTTTGCCTTGTGAAATATGGTTTGGCTCAACACCTGATAAAGTTGTTTGTATTACAAATGGCTTGCTCAGTAATGGCACTCTGAAAACTCTTTTAGTTGTTATATGTAATTGTTTATCCACATTCATATCAAAGAAGGTCTTTCCTGAACTTTATGGTGTTTCTGCTTGGAGAGATAAAAATAAATTTAATACAGTGATAAGAATTGAGCCAGTGTGTCTGTTCTTCTTCCATACTCTTGAGTGCAGGTGCAGTATCTCAGCTCACACGTGTTCTTCATGTGCAAAGGGAAGTTTTCAAAAGGGTAGTGATGCCTTCAAATCCCACAGATAGCGTGTGCAGGTTGGATATCTAATTCTAATTTTCTCCTTAAAATCTCTTTCTGCATCTTTATTATTTTGCTCTGACAGGACAAGAATGCCCATATATCTTCCCAGAGCTGATCAATGTAATCAGAAACACCGACAGATAAATATAATCCCTGCTACGCTTCTCATATTCCTGGTTTCATAGAGATGGGCTGTTAGCCCCTAAAATTATCAGACCCAAATTCAGAATATGAAAAGAAAATGTAATAAATCTTCCGTTTCACCTGTTTGTCACCTTGTTTCTGTCAGAGTTGTGCTAAAGGGGTTTTGCTCCCCACACCACCTCTCCTTCTCCTGCGTCGGGACTTGATACAGCGCTGGCATATTGGAAATCTCCGTAGTTCTGGGGACTTAACGACTGGGCCCAGGAATTATAGCACTTTTGTTTAAATCCATGATCTTACTAGAAACATACACTACTCTTGCAAATGAGGATGTGATTCCTTTAGAGAAAGAGGGGCAGCCTGCTGCAGAGCACAGTATTTTGCCTAGAAGGGATAAGCACTTGCTGGTCATTGGAGTAGAGAAAGAAGGCTCCCGGGTGGCAGTCCTGTCTTGGCAAATGCATCGTCTGTCACAGAGCAGAACTGCTCGGGATCCCTCCGAAACAGATCAAGTGTTTATCAGCAACTCAGTCTTTGACAGGTTCAAATCTTATCCTGCTTTTGTGCCTCTGCACTCCTCTTTCTTTAAACATCCCACTGTTTCTTTGAAAGGGTGAAGGAATCTACTACTAAATGCTGCTTTCTGCTGAACGATGCCCTTGAGCATCTTCCAAGAGAGAGACATCATTTCTCAGGCATATCGCCTTTGCAGTTTGGAAGGCCCTTTAGTTCCCTGCTGGGTTAGTCAGGGACATACAAATGTCCTTGGGCCTCTTGCCTTGGCCCAGGATAAGCCTTTGCTCTGCTTCTCTGTCTGACAATAACCCGGTGAATGGAGGGGAGACTGAGGCATTCACAGCTGATGTAGAAACCTTTTGAAATATTGAAGCTTCCTTGAAGATGGAGTTACTGGGTTCTATGCCATTCTCACACTGACGTAGAGTGGGAGTGAGTTCCCCTCTTGCTGAGCAGATAAATGATTACTGAGAAGAAATGTGCCTTGCTACAGTTCCTCTTGGATTCCTCAGCCCTCGCTCCCAAAACAGCAGCTAAGGACCATTTATAAACCATAAAGAGATGTCTTCCCCTCCACACACTAGGTAATTTTTGCAAAATATTGAAGAAAGATGAGAGAGATAAATGAGCTGAGGACCAGATATCGTCTTCCCGGGGAGGAGTACTGCAGTACTCCTCAAACACTAGCTGAGAAAGATGATGCCTTTTCCTGCCTCATCTGTGGATGTCCAAAACCTGATGCCTTCAATCTCTTTGACCTTACCTATGATGACTCCACATCTTTTTCATTCCCACAATCATCTTGCTTTAGGAAAGAGGACTAGCTGGGAGACTGGCAAATAGCAGAGAGTACCCCCATAAGGGGTACAGACACAGGGAATGTCTTCTAAGCTTTCTTATTTGTGAGCTAGTACAGTGTGTAGCATTACTGACAGCTGCATAAAGCTCCAAAACCAGCCACCCCCAAACAAAGCACCAACAGCTTCAGCTGGATGCTTTTAAATTTACCAAAGAGCTTTTGAGAAAACCTCCATGAGAGTGCATGTTTTCTTGGACTCATGGATTCTGTTTTTCTGTGTAAGGAGAAGGCTGCTCTGTGCAGCCTGAACAGGAGAGTGAAGTAGCAACAGGAATTAGGGTGAATTTTCCTCCATCAGTGGAGAGATTGCTTTAGAGTTCTACCTCGTTAAATGACTGGCTGAAATCATGCATGAGTAATGGACAAAATGAAAATTAGATTATGTGTCTTTACTCTTCCTGTGACCTCTACTTTCTCCTGTATCAATTGCAAGCACTCTGGGGGAAAAAAAAAAAAAAAAAATTTACAAAAAAAATCCTCTATAAATACCCAGAAGAGAAGGGGGAGAGGAGAGGAGGAGAGGAAAGTTGCAGAGCCCCACTGTAAATTGTACACTATCCCCAGAACTCACCGCTTCTGAGCTCTGAATGCTACAGCACTGAAGTTCAAGGAATTGAAATGTAGAACAAATACTGAAGTTTCAGGCTGCCTGTCAATTGTCACCACGTATGTCAGTCACCCATGTGGAACTGCATCCTATGGAGAATTTGGTTTCCTCACTGCAGCTGCACACAGGAGATGACCTGTTGTTCAGAGACAGGCAGGCTATTGGAAGAGATGCTTTCCTCCTCCAGGAGGGAAGTGTTAGTGTGTTACTCATCTTTGGACTTCTGTTTGGGTGATAAATTTTCAGATACGAGTCTTAAAGGCAGGGGGAAATCACTGTGTGCCTGCAGGCATAGGGTTCTTTGGCAGTTTTGACATCATTTAGAGCTGCCTTGTGATCAGAGCGTGGGTCTCTGCACCTACTCAGGGGCACCTGCATGTGTGGAGGCACCAAGAGCCTGTTATCCTTTCAGCCCACAGCGCGCTTCAGCCTATAGTAGCAGAAAGCAAAGATTTTCCATTCCTGTTACAGATCTTTCTGGCAGATAAAAATGTGTCTTTTGTGTCTTTTACATCTTTGTTCTTGGAGGGAAAAATGCACACATAAATCCTATATCCTCAAGATAACTAAAAATCAGTGTGTTATGTGAGTTGCTGCTCAGATAACCTTAATGGGAAAGGTTAGGAGGCAGTGTGTATCTTCTTGCTGCCACCACATTAAGATTAAGAGCAGGAGAATAATACCAGACTGTACAGAATTCCTAATTTCCTCTGTTTATTTCCATTTGTGCCCCCTGGCTTTGGGAACTCAGGCAACATGGCTTCATTTGAAGAGATCTAGGTGCAAGACCCCCATATGGCTCCTGTCTATTCCTGAGGTGCAGAAGGGTTGATGAGTGAGCACTGTGCTTTGAGCTACAAGGGACAATCCATGTTTTCCAGCTCATATTTTAGCACGGAGTTGGTATTGGGTGTCTTCTATGGAAGGCCTCGGATCCTGGAGCCCCAGATTATGTGAGAGTCTTAGTTTTTGTGTTTGGAAAAAAGCTTTGTCTGGGAAAGGAAAGCTTGAGCCTGGTTCCTGCAACAACGGGCAAATGAAGAAAACCACAAAACTTAATGATAGTAGGAATAAATATTAATAAGAAACATGAAGGCCAGTGCCACAATTTTAGGGATCTGCTTCCTAGTTTTTAAACATTCAGGGTTGGCTGTTCTGTGACTGTCTTTTGTCTCCCTAGCATAAAAGTAAGAAAAATGCTATAAAAGACCTCAGGGTTTCCCATGGGAAACAATAAGTAGGTCATGGGTATGCTTGCTGTGGAGGTACATAGAGTTTCCTTTAAATTGATCTGAAAATCAGAGGCATAAAGGAAGAGGAGACGGTTCTGAGCAGAAGCTCTTTTCCAGCATTGGTATGCTTTCCCTTCCTTTAATGAAGTTGCTTGTCCAGTCTTAAGAGAAACAAACTGTTTCTGCTAATTCTGCTCCTTTTTGTCACTTAGCACTAACCCAGAGCTGGGCAATGAGAATCAAGGTGGGTAATGGTGCCCTTATTGAGGACTTTACATGACCTCCTTAGTCCTAACATTGCAGGATTCTCAACAGGTTGGTTTGGCCACCTTCTGCCTAGTTAATAAATACACGACCTGCTGCAGGACTGCTCGACAGTCACTCCACACTTAGGTCACATCATCCACAGGGGGAGGTCTCCTCTCTGTGGCACTGCACTGCAGGGGCACACCAGTGAGCTGAGGACATGATGCACCCTTGTTCTTTGTCTTGTTCATGCCATTTTTTTAACTTGACTTCCATGTCAGGGTTTTCTGTGCATATCTTGTCATCTTCTAAATGGTTTCTTTCGTAAAGGGGGAAAGCCCTCTGTGACTGTGTCGTCACTGCTAGGGCTGTTTCTCCAGGAAGGGGTGTAACTGAAGTGACCCATCCCAGCCAAATCATAGCGAGAGATTGAGTGCTGTAGCTTTTATCTTGACTTTACTCATCAAGGTCAGCCTGGTCCCTGAGAAAACTACCTGTCTCCTGTCTCTATTACAGTTTTACAGTGAGCTTGTGATCTGTAGTTCAGTTTGCTCTCCATAAAAAAATAGATCCTCTTGTTTAGAGGGGAAAAATAGCGCCTTAGAGAATTGCAGAAAACAGTGGCCCACATCTTCAATGAGACTTTTGAAGCCCCTTTGTAAAGGCTACTGGTTTCTTATGAAACCCATTGACTGGAATGCTTCAAGTTAAGGACCATGGTCTTTGTGGAGGTGTGGGTAGTCTTGATATGGTGAATAAGAGCTGAATACATGTATTATTGGGCATGTTTCTACACAGGTATTTTGACCAGACAGTCAGCTAGTAGCTCCACATAAGATACTCTGCCCTCTTACATCAGTTCACCTGCCACTCAGACATGCTTAGCAAGATATATGCTGCTTTTTATGCATATAACTCTTGTTAATGCTAAGGATTGTTCTGAGTGTCCGTGGAGAGATGTCCTTGCTACATCCTTTCAGGATACTGTCTCTGAGGAGGAGTTACTGTTCATATGACATGTCTGTCCAGAAATGCTTGCAAATCAAATGCTTTCATTTGCTTTTTATGCGGGGGGTGTGTGTGTGTGTGCACGCTGCACACCTTAAAAAATTCTCTCACCTAGCACCTTGCTTTAAAGAACAAATCCCTGTAGATTTGCAGGAGCTCAAAAAGGCATTCAATCACATCCACTTTAATTTGGTATGAACCTGTCTTTTCAATTAGATACCTGTCTGCAAAGTCTATTTTTTTTTTTTTAAATTAGTTTTGATTTGATGTTATCTCCAGTCTAAAAAAGGAGGGGGTGTCAGGAAACCCTGGGTTTGTTTCCAGCCTCTAACGCATCTGGCCGCATGGCATACAGTGAGTCACTTAACTTCTCTCTCTTCTGCTCTTACTGGTAGAACAGTTTCCCAGTGTGTCTCGTCTTTTATGTTGCCCATCTGTTCAGTTCTGTGCTTTTTTGGACAAGGATTTCCATTATTCCTCCAGCAAGGCACGTAGTCAGGGCATAAGGCATAGCAAGTGGTGACTGCCTGTTCAACGTATAGCACAGGCGAGCGAAGGAAAGCAGAGCTTTATTTACACAACAGTTCCAGTCTGTGCCGTGGCACCACACTAAACGTGCAGGAGGCGAGCAGCGACGCAGCTACACATGTTCAGTAATATGTGTACTCCATGTGTTGTTTTTCAGCCTCCTGGGAGAGCTTGCCTGCGAAAGTTCTGCAATCTGGATCTGCTGTGTGTCTTCACTGTTATTTTGGTACCAACTGATAGCATAAAGGCTGAATAAATTTGCTTCATGTTAGACGGGGCCCTCTGCAAAGAAGCACGCATGTTAAGAAACCCCTCCATGACATAATTAGCTGTCTAAGCCACGGTGTCACTGTGCGAAGTAATTAGTTCTGTTTATTTAAAGGAGCCCTGGAAAGCTATTAGCAGCTGCCAGTGGACCAACACTGAGGAAAAGTAAAGATAAAAACCTGTGTGTGGTGGTTATTAGTCTCTTCATCATACTAATGGACAGCTTGTAAGAAATTGGGCTTGCTATCTGTGGCACCGAGTAAGAGCAGTGGTACGGGGGCATTGTTTCTTCTCGCCGGCGATAAGGGCGGCTCGTGGCGGGCTTTGATAGGATGCTCATTTTTATCTGCTAAGTGCACAATGCTTGTAAAAACAGCGGTGGCCTTGTTACCACTTGACATG
The DNA here is from genome assembly GCA_033439905.1 of Ceryle rudis. NCBI lineage: Eukaryota > Metazoa > Chordata > Aves > Coraciiformes > Cerylidae > Ceryle > Ceryle rudis. The sequence continues at coordinate 14,137 of JAAGNO010021252.1, read as the reverse complement.
ACACTAGTTTTAGCTGTTTATGTTGACACACCACTAGGCTTTTTTAAAGCTTCAGCCTGGGGTCAGGTTCATTAGAGAACTTCAGAACTGATGCCGATACAGCATCTGGCCTCATTTCTTTATTGCTCCGTGCTCCAAGCAAGAGGGAGCAAGTCAGTGTAACCCAGTGGACAGTCTTCACTTGCTTGTCAGATTTACTGTCTGTGCTGAAGTAGTCCAAGGCTTTTGGAAAAGCAAATGAGGTACTTCATTTGTCTATAGGTGTGCTTACATGAGAAGAGGGAAGGGTACCCTGTCCGTAACCCCTGAAGGAGGAGAAAGAAACAGGCTCCAGCATGGGTTGTGTGCAGCTAGCCAGTGGCCCCAGCTCTCAGCAAGGACATTTCTGAGAGAAGAGCTGTGGCAGTGGCTAGGCTCAAATAGATCTTGCATAGATCTAAGCCTGCTAAACTTGATGGGGTTAAAAAGAATGGCAACTACAGCATTTACTTCTGAAACCTGTGGCATTTCATAAATCGGAATTCTTTCCTACAAGATTTTTAAACCACCTTACACAGGCTATTAGTGAATTATTTCCCTATTCTGTAATTCTCTAACTTGGCTTATAAATTTTACAGAGAGGTTATTAGCTATAAAGGGTTGTGACAAATGACCTGGGAGAAGGAGGAAAACTTAGTTAAAGTTTTCTTCCCCACCCCCAACCCTAGATTTAGCAGCTGTGCTAAATCCAGACATGCTGTCAGTCTCTGTAAAGATGGGTACCCATGCAGAGATGGGGGAGTGATCCCTGGCTCCAAGGAAAGGGTCTCTCCCCCAGGATGGAGGAAAAATCTTCTGGAGTTCCCCACTGAGACTGTGGTAACTCGTACATGATGACCCTCCCTGGTCAGCTGAAACAGAGACTCTAGGTGATATTAGGAGCCCTGGCCTGAGCCTCTGCGCTGAGAATGTGTCCATTTGCTACTGTAGGTCCACATGCTGGTTGGAATGGTTTTGATGGAAGCAAAGCTGTGCCCCCCAGATGCTGTCAGCTTTTGCAAGAGGATGCTTCTGTCTGCAAAAAGGGACAGTCTTCAGAAAGTGCTAGGAAATCTCTGGCAGTGGTGCATGACTATAATCCATCTATTATCTGTCAGGGCTCCTTTGTCTGAGCTTCTGCAGAAGCTCATTTTCAGATCTCTGCTCTTCAAGGTGTCCTGGGTAATTTCTGTGTATAAACCGAACCATTAAATAAATAAGTAAATCCCATCTTCTCAGTACCCTCAGATTTGGGTAATAGGTCACGTTATGTATTAGGGCCTGTCCCTTAGATTTTCTTTTGCTTCTGGATGCTGTCACTTCTACATCTCCTGTGATATAAATAATACTGCTAGGAATCTGAAAGCTGCAGCTTTTTATGGCCAAATTGCTGTATTATTCTCTGAATTTACACCGCTGATTTCACTGCTTGTGGCTCATACCCTGCCCACCTTTGCATGTGGCCATCCTGACCTGTCCCACAGTCAGCCCTGCTCTGGGATTGCTGCATGTGTAATGCATCTGTAATCGTTCAACCTGAAGGTGTGGGGGAAGGCAGCCAGGAAAACATATGAGTAAGATTTTTTGCAAGTGTATTTGAGTCATTTGTCGTCAGTTGCTTGTTTCCATGGGAATTAGCAAGTGAGAGAAGACATAAGTGAATCTTATTTCTTGGTTTAGCCTCCTCTTGCCTTGAGTCTGGCTGCATCAACCTGCAGGACCTATAATTTAGACCCAGGGGTGACTGAGAGCTCGTTTTCCTTTTTAATTATTATTGCAGTGAATAGATGGTGACCTATCAAGGGAGGAGAGCAATTGCGTGCCTACTTGTTAGAACAGCCCAACACTGCAGCCCAAACTTCCTCGGGTGGCTGTAAATATGCCAGGCCTGCCTTTGTGGTGAACCACAAATGCTCTCAGACTTTTGAGGAGCCTGGGGAGACGATTCCAGATCCTAAGGAAGAACAATTCATCCCTTTCCCCATCCCCCCATACACACATACACCATCCCCTTGTCTCTTTTTAGGTCATTTATAATCAGCAGTCATGGAGCACTGGCCTCATTAGTGATATAGCCATTCCTTCAGTGCTTCAGAAATAATCATTTAGAAAAAATGCGCGGTTTCCTTCCCTTGAGAGCCCGTGAGTGATGAATTTATTTCAGTCTGGCTGTCTTGCCTGTCTTGCTCAGCCTTATTTCCATATTTATTTCAACAAATAATGTACTATGGGAACAACAAAACACACTTTGTGAGGCAGACAGGCTAGCCTGGGCAGGGAGGGGTTAACCAGAGAGATGGCATTCGAAAGCTGGGGCAGAGGGGGAGATGTTTTTTATTCCAAATCATTTTTTAATGTGTATACTTTCTGAGTGTTTGTGTTTGTAGAGTTTTAGAAGCCCTGGGATTTGGACGTTGATTTATTCACAGGGCACCATTTAGAGAATAGACATTGTCCCCTGAGTGGTCCCAGCCACCGACCTTTCTCCTGAAGGGACCATCCCTTTTGTAACAGCGGGCAGGTGATTAACTTTCTATGCCAGCTAATGACTCGGGTCTCGAAAGCAAGAGCCGCTAATTGTGACCGGCCAGGAGGGCCAGTGTACTGGGACCGATGTACTTGCTGAACGAGGCGGTGAGCAGCCCTGGCACAACTCGGGGTCCAGCTGCATATTTACTCCATCTCCAGGAAGTGGCACTTGCAACTACTCTAAACCAGCCTCATGGAAGGACTTAAACTCATGATTTTTATTCTGCCAGCGACCATTTCAGTAATAGAGCGTTACGCTCTGGAAGCCCGAGCACCAAGGTCAGTGGCTAAGAACCGGGAGGCAGAGCTCCCGTCTCTTCCTCCCAGTGCTGCTTCATTTATCCTGGGCAGCCCCGCTGTGCCACCGCTTCCCAGCCTGCACACCAGAAATAAACATAGCCCTTTCCTCCAAGCTACCCCAGTCACACTGAGTTTATTTGAGTAACACTAAAAGCTTTGAATTCCTTGAAATATGCTTTCTAAGGACTGACCTTCCCGATGGGTAAGCTATTCCTGTTAGACCCCACTTAACAGCCCTGCTCAACCCTGCTGCTGGCCGAATAAATTGAAGTACATGGCATCACTCTGTGCCGTGGAGTTCCAGGCACAAGTCAGATATGCGTGCCATGTGTTAAATTTGCAGTTTGGTTTTATGGGTACTTATGAAAAGGAATGCTGAGTCTGTCCTCTGCCAAAACATAGACCCTCTGCTTCCCTCCTCCCCTCTCTCCCCTCTCAGGACACGCAGGCTCACGTGTGAAGTGGCGTTTCTGCCAGAGCTCGTGTCTGCATTTCATTTTTTCCTGGGATGGCTTTTCTGAAGCATCTGGAACTTGTCACTTCTGCATGCACCTGTAAAGTACGTGTGATTTGCCTTGCTCTACATTTTTCAAGAGCAGTTCCTATGCAGATTTACTTACGGGTAGCTTTTGTGCACAGAAGACATAGCGTTTGATTGCAGAGATCCGAGCAGTTATATAGCAGCCCTCTATATTTTGTATATGCACACACATATTCTTCATGCCTCTCCCGGGTTTTGTTTCCCTTAGAATGGCATTCCTTGACCTAAAATGCTTCCTCCGTTGGTTTGTTGATTAATAGATATTTCTGAAGTTTTCTTTTTTTCTCTATTCCTTTTACAGTGAACTTCTCAAAAGCCCAAGCTAACCAGTTCTCTAGCAGTGTAACTCTGATAGGTGAGGGACTAATATTTTAAAGCTAATTCAAATGCTGCTTGTGTCAGCCTTCAAATTTAGAGACAAATATCCCCCAACAGCCTTTTCCGTTAAGGCAAAATGATTGTTTCCTTCTTTTCATCTGGTTTCTTAATGCACTGCTGTCTTATCACCTTGGTAGCAAGACTGTAACCAGCTAATGGGGGAATAAGCAGCATTTGGCTTTTGCTCTCTTCTCCCCTAAGAAAAATCAGCAAGTGCATCTGCCCTACTTTAGGGATAAGCGTCATCAGCTCAGGAAATCTGGAGGGGGTATAACCAGGGAGACTTGTAACGGTGGCATCTCTCTGTGAATGTGGAAGGCTCTCAGGGGAGGAATTTAGCACTTTGCTCTTTCCAGCTGCTAGTTGTGAGTGCTTTCAGCTTTTGCAAAGTCATACCTCCTGTGCTTTTGAAGAATTTACCCAAGAGGAAGCACGGAGCCATGTATTTGAAACCCTGCGCTGGTCACCTTTGTTTTACAGTTGGGGAAAATGGCTTAAAAAAGGCTTTCACATCAGGCAACAGTAGGGGGAGAAGAGACAGATTCTGAAGGAGAGCAGGTAGATTTCGCTTTGCTGTATAGGCCTCAAGGATATCTCTGCTTTCTGACAGAGAAACTCCTGAAAGTCTCAAAGACATTTTTTTCATCTTCATTGAAGAGCTGGAAGCTTTACATTTATAGAACAGATGTTCTTTGTTACAAATTTTTCACTCCTAATTGAAATCGATATGAGCAAGAATTCGCACCACACAGACTCGGGGGGAGCAGCATTCTAAATGGGATGATTAAAACCCTGCCTTCTCCCATTGCTTCATTTTTTACTCTTGACTCCAGTGATGTCACCCATTTGCTCTTCTCCAAGTTTTCATAGCTTTTGCTGGAGAAGAGAGGAGAAACTCACCTTGGGTGTCTATATACAATGTGAAAGGCAAGTGAAAAATAAATTAGAGGAGGGGGAATGTATCTTTTGAATCTTTTCAGATCAGAATGAGCTCAGGATCGGCCTTGGGCCTGCACCTGATACACTTTCTTGATTGTCATTAAGTTGAACTTGTGATAACCTACTGTAAACCATTTAGGTTTCAGACACAAGAGCAGGCTAAGAGCTGTGCGGAGCATCACGCCTAGATGCATGATTAGAAGTGATGGGTCAATACATACAACAAAAACATGGCTGAAAGTCAGTTCATTATTAAGGCAGTGTGGGGAGGAGGTGTCTCTGCCCGGGCAGGGAATGAGGAGCATAATTGAGGTTGCTGGATCTTACACCTAACGTGTTAGCCAACTGAATCACAGTTTACACCAAAAGGTTGTGAGCTTCTGTGAACTCTGTATGGTTGCTTGTGATACTGATTTACTACAGATCCTTCCTGTAAGCTCTTTGTAGAGTTACACACTGTGAGCTTCTTTTCCTGATAATCTTTTCTTTTGTGAGGCTGAGTTTAGTTCTGGTGAGGAAAGGCGGCCTGATGTCCATGGAAAATGAAATCCTGTATTTATCCATAGACTAAGCGCCAGCGGTTCCAGCAGAGGAACCCACTGCAAGATTGAATTCAGCTCGCTCAGCCCTCTCCTTCCCCTTGGTTTGCCTTCTCCGATTGCCTGTCATGCAGTGAAATTGGTAAAATGGATGTATCATCCATTCTGAGTTAGACTGACACTGTTCAGTTGCCCAGATGCCTTTCAAGAGCTTTTCAGGTTTTGTCAAGTACAGTGATCCTGAGCCCTGTGCTTTGAAATCTGTCAGTCAAAGCAGGTGCTTCGGAAGAGCTGTGCTTTACCTCTGAGGTCCCCAAACTGTGGTATATGCCAACCATGACCATAGCTCAAAGGTGTAGGGGTTTCTGCATCTGCCCGTGGAGAAACCCTTCACAACCCTGGCCAGTCACCCTGTCCTTTACGAAGACATGTCTCCACTCCAGAAAGAGCTAAGGTGCTGCTGCCTTCACACAGGAGACGTAGGTTGGCAGCTCTTCCAGCATCCTCATGTCCCAGCAGGAGGCCCACATCTGTAGCTGGCCCCAAGCAGGCTGGGGTGGATTCCTGCTTGACCACAACTAGACATTACGAGCTTCCTGCACAGATGGCTACCACAGTGTCTGTGACCTGTGTTTCACAAGCGAGGTGACTGTAAATATTCGTTCTGGCCTTAAGGAGTGTTGAAGCCTTTGTCAGGAAAGGAGGATTAGAACAGAAGCCACAGAATGCAGACCAAAAGTTGGAGGAAGCAGTGAACATATTAATGAAAAATCCATTAAGTTTTCCAATAACTTTTACTTCCAACCCCGCAGGCAGTAGGTCCCAATCCTTTTTTCCCCTGTTACATTGGTTTGCCATCAGCTACAGGGGCCCATTTTCAAGCTGGGGCAAAACCATCATGCTCACACTGCTTTTCCTGATGCTTCAGCATCAGGTGGTTTTGCTTTAAGCTCTGAACACAAACCAGCCTACAGTGCTTCCCTTTTTCTGCATCTGAAAGTTTGTGTATCATGTGAGTGAACACAGATTAATGGTATTTCTTTTCGTCTTTAGATCTGCCCCATCTTGAATGGTCGTAGCACCTGCAGGGTATGGTAGAGTCAGGGATTCAGATGGATTAATATGTCCCTTTAGTCCATTCTCAAATGCAAGAAGAAATCCCATCCCAAAGGATCCAGCTTTCTTTAGCTTGGCTGTTGCAATACTGGTTTTAGACATCAGATTGCTACAGCTTTGGCTTGTAGATGACACGAGCAATCCTTCCTCCTTGTACACTGAGTTTTGCTTATATTTTGGGAACGAGCAGCTCATCACACTGAGCAAATTCTGCCAAATCCACGCGCTGTGGCTGTGTTAATGGAAAAATGATGCTTTCAAGCAGAAATCCTGGCACAAAAGCAGTGCCCCTGGTTACAGAGCAGGTCAGTTGGCATTGAGCAGCCGGTCTTTGTTTCTAATCTGGGCCCCCCCCCCCGCCTTAACCCCATAGACATTTTTTTTAAATTGCCACCTTAACAGTTTGACTGGCCACTTACACCGACCACCCCAGCGCTTTGTTCAGCAGAACGTGAAATTTTGCACAGGTCTGTGCAGCAGGGATTGTGACTGGACATGAGATCAGAAGTCACCAGCCGATAGCTGCTGGTAGAGCCACTGCCACAGGAGCTGTGGGCTAGCATCAAGCAAAGCCTCTGTTCCCCTAATAAAAGTTACTTTCAAACCTTTGCTTCCTTTGGCTCCTTTGATGTTTAACCCAGCTTTATGGAAAAGTTTGCTGTATTCTTGACAGACCAGCTCGGATCAGGATTTAACCCTTGTTGGCCGGTACGGTGCTGAATGCTGTACCTTGGCTTATATATTCTAGGTGTGGAAATGTGGTTTGCCTCGTGTGATCGGACTCAGGGGCTTGCAGTCACGCTTGAATTGCTATGTAGAAAAGTTGAGGCAAGATTCATCTTCTCTTGCAGCATCCTTCAGATTTCTAAAAATCTGTGGGAGGTGGTGGGAGAGGAGAAGTCCTTGGTTTTGATTCATCTAGGTCTAAAATTAAATTGGTGTATAGGGGAGTAGCCTCTAAAAAAAAAAAAAAAAGCTGTAAGACCAGCAGGTAAGGAAGATATAAACAGCAATGGCAGAAACGCCGTAGAAATCTGCAAGTGAAGCACACAGATGCAGGTCTGGTGTCATTTCTGCCGCTAGCACCATCTCGCTCCCCCTGCACCGGCAAAGGTGGGGAGAGAGGAGCTTTGGATCAGAGCAGGCGTTGCAGCCCTGCATCAAAATGGCAGTGCTTTGTTCGGGCCTCTCCTCCAGAGCAGCTCGCTTTCTCTCGCCCCTTCCCGACACCGAACTGGTGGGAGAGATGCGGTACATTTTCCTGGTGCTTCGCCTGTGCCCCTCTCCCATCCTCCCCCTCCCCTACTCTCCTGCACTCCTCTTACTCCCCACTGCCCACATCGAACATGTACAGATTTTACGGTTCAGTGGAGAATAAGTGGCTGTCATTTCACAGACGGGCCAGGATGTAATTAGCCACAATGCATCGAAGTAATGGAACAGATGTCTCTTTGTAAACTGAGTTTGCTGTTGCACACTCTGTGTGTGTGACCTGCCGACTGCTCCAGGCGATTCCTCCCAGCCCCCTTGGCCCCCTCCCCGCTCTCTGTTGCCGAGCCAAGGGCTTAGCTCACATCAAGTGTTTGTGGGTTTGTTTTTCTCTCTTTTCTCCTGTGCTCGTCTCTCCTGCTGTAAGGGCGCTGATTATGCGACGCAGTGTTAGCAAGCAGAACCTGCATTTATCGATGGAGTCATTCAAAATAGAAAAGGTGATACCCCTCTTATGAGATAATTGGCAGTTTCAAGTTGCTCTTATTACCCAATGATAATACACCAGTAAAATCATAAATTACTGTTATGATGCCAGGCCTTCTCCTCTATCTCTTTTTTCTTTTTTTTTTTCTTTTTTTTTTTTTAAAGAATGAAAATAAAGTAGCTGTTCTCCCTGAGCCCTCAAATTAGTATTTACATTTTAGATAAGAGATGGGCTATTGGACTGATTACAACGTGATAATGCACACATGCTGGCAGCAAACGCAGCTCTCTCGGGAAGATGTCTGTCTGACTCAGCTAGGAGCTGCAATCCCACCTTAAAACAGGCAAAAATGGGACCTGAATTCCAGATTCTCATCTTGTAGAGCAAGCTTATCTCTGTTGGGTACAGAAACTGGATAACTCTAATTCATGGCATTCTCCTCCCTTAATATTTTTGAGAGATGCTTTCAGGCTACATCTATGCAGGCTTTCCATTCCTTTAGTTCATTGTGTCCGTGCAGCTCCTGAACCCTGCACATCTTCCCACTTGTGGCTCTTTTGCTGAAGAGTTCCTGCCAGTGCCCCTTGCCATGAGTGGAAGCAAAGAGGGGCTGCTGGGGCAGGCTGGCTCTTGGCCTCCAGCTGAATTAGGCTCCATTCACAGCTCAGAGAGGCCACGGAGGAGCTAAACACCATGACCAGGCACCAGCTGTTATTGACAGAAACCTAAAGGTGGCACAGATAAGGAGGACATTTAAAGGCAAGACGTGCTTGTGTTCTTGGTGCCTCTGGTTGGTTTTGTTGTACAAATAAGTTTGCGTGTCAGGGTGCTCTAGATTGTGTTTGCAGTCCCTCTGTGTGTGTTTGTGTGCATTTATGATTTATTTTCACAAAATTTTTCTGAAGAGCTGCATTCTTTCCCTAGGGCAGTTTTGATGACAAGGTTCCCATTAGTTCCCCTGGTTTTGACCCAGCAAGCTTAACTTCAGATTGCACATCTTCTGAGTGTTAACAGTGGTGAGATTATGTTCAATAATGATGGTAAAAAGCAGGTCTTTTCTGTAGGGAGGAGTAAGTTTTTACCTCGAGCTAAAATGATAAAGAGGCTGAGCAGCATGATAATGGAGAGCAGAGTGTAAATACGCTGGCTTTCTTAAATCTCAGTGAACAGTTTTGTAACTCAGAATAATCCTCTGCAATATTTAACACTGTGGACAAGGCATTGGCCTGGTGCCGTCTCCAGCTCTTCTCTTCAACCCATGGAACAGTTGATTAAAGATTTCAAAGGACTCAGGCATTTGGGGTTGGTCTGCAGCTTCACATATGCTTCTTAGAAAGAAGAGCCACAGTGAAACATGAGTGAGCAATAGCAATCCAGTTGGTGCCAAGCCTTAGAAGCAAATCCCTCACACAGTGGGTTTCTCTACCCTACCATGTGCTTGTAAAGCTCATTTCACTTGCATGGACACGTGCATGGAGTGACTCTCGTGCTTGCTTGAAAATCAGGAAGCACAGAACCTACCAACACCCACCATGGAGGGCACCAGAGCTTTTTAGTCGTTTTTAGATTCAGGTCAGGTGGGTATGGGCCCGGGATTGACAGTGTTGGGGAAGTCTTCTAAGGCTGGCTGGCAGCAGCTTTTGCAAGTGTGGTACTGCATGAATTCCTCTGGGTCAAAGACCATGGTATGAACTGTGAGAAGTAGCCTGTACTGTAAGAGTATCTGTGCATTTTCAAGGAAGAAGAAAAAAAAACCAAAAACTAAAGCAAATTTCATTATGGAGTCAAGATTGTGGCTTTTTGTTTCCTCTGATAGTTTAAGCAGTAGGTATTTTGTGAGACAAAGAGTGTGGTGTCTTGACACTGTTTGTAGCCTTCATCTCTCAACTGAAATGGTGGTTGAAAGCCTCATCAGAAAGAGAAATGGTAGTTGAGACACTCTTCACAAAACCCAGGTCCTTCGTGGAAGAGGCCAGTGATTCCCAGAACTTCGTGCAGTGTTATTTTATCATCTGTAGTGATATCGTGAAGTTCCACAAAACCATTTAATATGTGTCCATTCTTGTATGCAGTGCTTAGGAGAGTGGGGGTGAGAATGGCTCTGGGCAGCTATAAGCAACTGCTTGGTCTCCTTCTCTCTAGCTCTGGGATCCTAGTAAATCTGGGGGGTCCAGCAGGAGATACCTGCATCTCTGTTTGGCCAGGGGCTCTCAAGAAGCATGCGGGTCCCATACAGGACTAGTTCTTGGGTCTTCTGGATGGAACAAGATCAGAAGAAGTTATCAGCTTCAATTTCAGTTGTGCACAACCCACATTCTAACAGGTGTCCTGAGGAGAAAGATTTGTGCAGTTACCACGGGCGACTTGCTGTCTGACAACACCACGTTGGTTTTGTTGTGCTGCTATTTTTGGTCACTGCTTATTTCTGCGTAGCAAATAGCCGAGAGAGGAAGGCACAAGAGCACAGTGGGTCTGTGACCTCACTAAACCGACTGACCCGAGGATCTGCAAACAGGATTGAGCATGCAGGTGTCACTCTCTGGCAGAGCCATCGATGTCTGCAGGCGCTGAGTGGTGTCAGGGCTCACTCCCTGCAAACCTCGTGTCTGCCCAGGAGGACTTCCCTGAGCTATCGCTTCCAGCTTCTTTGGGGGGGTTTGTTCCTTGGGGTTTTTTTTAATCTTCTGACACTCAAATCCACATGTTGATCTCGCCTGCATTGATGGAAATTGCTTTTAACCCATGTTAATGGGAGGGAAAAAATTGTCACTTGTTATGATTTTTCAAACTTGTTTAAACAAAGGATCCCGTGAGTTTGCTGGGCTTCAGCCAACAAAGTAGTCTGCATCGTTGGTCTGTGATGAGGTTGATATGTTCATGGTGGTTTTGGCTGTTTTTTGGCATCTGGTTTCTGCCTTTTAGGAGACAAAACCTACAATTTGTTAAGTCTTTCCAATCCAGTAAGATTTCACGAGAGGTACAGTAGATTGATGGAGCTTTTCCTTTGCCTTGTCTCGGAAGAACCAAGCATGGTGCTGCAAAAGCAGGATGGTCTAGTGTTAGGGAGCAGGAGGGAGTTTCTGTTTGGGTCTAAATGAAGGCAGTCTCTGACAGCCTAAACTCAAGGTACCTGGTGAGTCCCTCAGCAGCAGGCAATGGCAAAACACTTGGGAAGATACTGTACAGAAGCAAGTGCTTATGACAGTGAGGTATCCCTACTAAAATCTTTTTGAAAGAATATCCAGTTTATTTGACAAGAATATTTTTTTACTATGTAAACAATATCATTCTTGCTTCCAAAGTCCTTTCACGGGCAAAGTTCCTGCTGACCCAGCAAAAAGAAGACTGAGCTGATACTGTGACAACAGCTCTGGCTCTTAGCACGTAGTAAATAAGTGGACATTACTCGATTTAAAATGAGCAGCAGGCTGTTGCCAAGGTACACGGATGCCTTTGCAAACCCCTGCGACTTAGTTCATGCGCCATCCCAAGATGGTTTATTTTCTGTATACACTGCTGATGTACCACTTAGGTACAGGAGTCAACTGAGGCAGGAGGCAACTAAGTACCTATTTCTGTCCCCAGTACATACAAGTGAGGGTCATAAAGTGTCATGCTGTGTTTCTGAATGGTAGGACATGCATTAAGGGTGGAGGATCATGACTTGTCACTGAAGTTTAATATTGGGGTTGTGTTAGTGGGAAGAGCTTGTCTGTGCATCCCTGTGCTGCCAGGTTGGCAGTGTGTGCATTTATATCCAGGGACACTCTAGTTTGTTAGTGGTGGGCTCCCTAGGACTGCGCTGCCAGGGGCTGCTGCTGCAGACCAGCACAGGTACTGTGAGCAAAACCACTTTCCCTTGACAAGAGGAGTTCAGCCTTATTTCGGTGTGAGGGTGACCCAGGAGAAAGATGCTCAAGTGCTCCTAGCTAGGTTGGTGCTCAAGGCACAACTCTGGCTCCTGGGTAGCTTTGACACGTTTAGAAGCGTGTCCCTAGGGCCGAGGGCAGCTCTATGTCCCTTTGAAAAACGCAGGCTGACTCTTTAGGGCAGTGGAGTGGCCTGGCTAAGATAATGCGAATCTGAACTGCAGAGGCTCTATGCCGAGCGAAAGGTCCCGCTGGCTGTGCTGTGTAGCACTGGTAGCAGGGCGAAGGGTGCGGGTGCCGGGAGGAGGCGGCCCCAGAGCCAGCTGAGCGTGAGCGGGCACGGAGGAGGCCTGTGTCGGCCGGGCGGATGAATGCCGGGCGCAGGACAATGCTCCATCAGGACAATCATTCCAGAACATGTTTCTCTCTCTCTTCACATCTGACTGGTTATCTATTGCTTCTCTTTACTGCAGTCTGCTTGTAGGGCTTCATAGCTTTTGAAGGTATAAGAATAGGGCTCTTTTTTCCTTCTCTCTCGCCTTTTTTTTTTTTTTTCACTTGCCTTGAAGTAATCATCTATATTTAGGTCAGTGACATGATGAAAGATGTTTATGTGTTTTTACCTAAAGCTGGAAATTGCCTTTCCGGATATCACTGAATGGAAAAAAGCTAATGGAGCCTTGTTGTGCTTTCATTGCTTTTGCAGTGGTGTTCTTGTTTTAGGACTATGGCACGCGAAGCATCCTTCCCCCCGCACAGCTCTCGGCTCCCTCTGCATCCTCTGCTGGCTCCCCTGCGAGGAGTGGACTCAGAGAAGGGCGAGAGGAAGGTCACAAGAAGTTGTTTATTCTCTGGCTACCTGGAGCAGGCATCACCAGCTCTGCCCTATCAAGTAGAAAATGTGGCACTGATAAATCCTGTCCGCTAAGGAGCTGAGCCTTTTTAATATGCAAGTGCTCAGTCAAAGAAAGTAAACAGACATCTCCTTCTGCAGGGAATTACTAGACAAACGTCTCCCTCCCCTTACCCTCCTTCCTTCCTCCTCCCTTCCATTTAAGTGTAGGAAATTCTGCTTGCTTTATTTGATAAAGAGGAGGAGGGGAAAGCACATGTAGTGAATCATGGTTAAGCTGCTGTCTTCTACCCCAAGACCTTTCAGTCTAGATGTGCTTCATTAGTTTGATAAGCAGACACCAAAAAGGGGGAGGGGTGTGGGGTTTGCATGAGGGGATCTGCCTAGGGGCTGCCCGGAGGTTTAAGAAGATGAACTGCTAATGATGTTGAAGCTGTACCTTTTTGGGACCTTGGCTCCTGGAGGAAAAATGGGCCCTTTTCACTAATTGTGTTGTGCTCAGTGGTGTGATGGAAGGGGACTCACAGGGGAGCAAAATGGAATGACTATCGGCTGGGCTCTTCCCCTGAGTAGCCCCCTCTCTGCTCCTTCCCCAACCCAACTCTCCTCTCTTTAGCAGGGTATCTGGCACCAAGTCATCCTAAATATCAGAAGATAACATTAATAAAAAAAAGAGGTTAATTTGGTGGGTCATTTATTTGGACAGTCTGGCCTGAGCCTTGCAAACTAAACATAGATTTCAACGAATGCTGTCCAACCTGGCAATGCAAGTGTTTTGATGAATAGCTACCAGAAAGATCGTGAACCTTGGATGTGGCCCCGTGCATGTGCAAACACAGGATCTAAGGACTTTCGAACGTTACTCGCTCTAATCCTGTGCCAGCCCTTTTCCTCCCTGGCAGGTCAGCGTCTCAGAGGGGTGTAGCTGTATCCCCACCATGCGGCAGGCTACGCAGATTTTCACCTGAGGTGCAGTCCCATGTTTCCAGGTGTATGAATTTTCCTTTCAGCAGCTCCCTGTCACTCAGAGGCCACCCCAGTTGAGAAGGTAAAGTGCAATTCCCAGATGCGCTCGTGGAGCGCTCAGGCTCGCAGTAGGTCAGCACTTCCCTTCTCCTGCACCAGCATCTCAGCCAGCTCAGCTGTGTCTGGTGTTAAAACTCTCAGCGGTTCAGCTCATAAAGCTTGGCGTGCTCCGCGTGTGTTTCAGTGTGGGTGTGGTTGGTGGTGGACTGACCACCAACAGTGCCACACTTAGGTCTGGGAGCCTCTTTCCAGGCTTCTCCTCCTCTCCCCCCCCCCCCCCCCCCCCCCCCCCCCCCCTCCTCCGGGGCCCCCCCCCCCCGGTCTGCGGGGCGC
>JAAGNO010021249.1:87564-174040 GCA_033439905.1 Ceryle rudis | reverse complement strand
ATTGTGACTCTTCATGATAGTTAGTAGTTTGAGTATTGTGACTCTTCATGATAGTTAGTAGTTTGAGTATTGTGACTGTTCGTGGTTTGGTTTAGTCCAGTCTGAGGTTTTTGGGGAAAAAAACCCAAAACTTTTCTGGTGGGGAGATGCTGCTGTTCACAAAGTAACTCAGAAGTCAGGGATAACTTTTACTAGACAAGAGATGAATCAATAGTCTGTCTGGTTGCAGTGACACAACTGAAATATACATATGAGATCTTCAATCTTTGTGTTCTGCTGCAGCTGATTTACTTCAGGGAACTTAAGATATTAATGTGATGTGACTGAAGTACACTTAATCTGGAAGACAGCTCTTGCTAAATAGCATAATGCCAGACTCAATCCAACCATGGAAGAACCATGTTCTTATATAGGACTTTTGGTTGTTATTGTATGGACATAGTGAGTTCGTATTCATGCTGAGGAAGAAATCATCAGTTTCAATGCTGTGTGGTTTTATGTGAACCACAGTTCTGTGAATCTTGTCCCTCATCTTTACTTTTGCTAGTAATATAAAATTAATCTTAACAGCTGAGTTAATTGGAAAGAAAAATCAAACCAAACCCAAAAAGAAGTCTAATGAAATCCATTAAGTAACTTAATGATTGCATAATTATATTCATTGAATTTCAGGAGTTGTTTGCTCCAAACCTAATTTTTGCTAGCTTTGTACACTTGAAATGCATGCACTTATTGTTGAAGTGAGAGATCATTTTCATTGGGCATTTTGCCTTCTCTTACTATAAAAAGTGTGATGGTTTGGAATAAACTGATATGACCATAATTAACCTTTTAAGGGAAAGTCTGTTTGGGGAGGTTTTTGCAGTTTAATGGACTTAACAATAGTGACCTAACCAAAACTTAAAATTGCATGAGCCAAAATGTATGGATAGAATGGCTTAAAGTACTTATATTGGAATAATTGAGGCCAGACTTTTGGCTGACCTCCAGCTGTTCTCCTAAATGTACAGATTTTTTCCCAATATATGTAATACTAGACACAACTATGTGATTCATACTTAATCATTCTGTTTCCATTCTGTAGTCTTATCATTAGCAACATTTTTTAGCCCATGACTAAATTCTTACCATTTATTTAACTGTAGAGGTTTTGTAATGCCTTAGAAATGGATTTAATTCCTTTATAGTGTAATAAATAACAAAAGAAATATGAAAATTGCTACAACCCATTTTCTCCTTTTACAGCAGGTAGACCCTGAACACCCTCACCCATTGCATAGGTTTAGCTGAATGTGATGCAGCTGTCTGGCCCTGAATAGGATTGCTGTGTTAGCAAGAGCTGTGAGAGACCTTACTGGGGTCTTCTGCACTGAGCTCCACAGCAGCACTTACATTCATAGGCCTTTGCCCTTCTTTGCCATGGCTACGTGGCAGCTCTGCCTTTACCTGACTAGCAGAGCTGAGCCTGGTTCATGGGCTTAACCTAAGACTTTTACATAGCTGACGCTTCTGACAGCCTTCGGACTGTTAGCTGACTTGGATTACTGTCACCAGACCTGCTCTGCTCCTCTTTTTTGGCTGCTGTGGGCTGTGCCCTTTGCTGGTGAGGAGGTTGCCCTGTGCCCGCCTTGCTGGTGTGCTTCCCTGCGGGCTTATCCTCTTTTACAGAACAGCCTGTTCCTGCTGCTTGATGACTCAAGGTTTCCGAAGTCTCTGTTGGGGAGACTGCAGTAAAAAGAAGTAATGACAGCTGAAAAACTGAGTCTTAGATCAGTAATGTCATGGAAAGGAAAAACCAGACTCAAACCTTTGGGAGATTTCTTTATATTGGCCTCAAGAGCAGGTAGGCCGAGTGGAAACTCCCACAATAAAGATAGACAATAGAAACTGTCTTTTTCTGTGTTGCACAGGGCTTTTAAATATTCCATCAAGCCTTGCCTTACCAGATGAATGAATTCTGTGAGTCTAGAGAGGAGTGGAGAGAATATCCTTGAGTCAACTATCAAGTCTAGTCAGGGGAAATTTTAGTACATCCTGGACTAGTTTAAAAGGTAGATAATAATCAGCAGAGGTTTCTAATGCTGTCTAAAGAGCACTGAAGCATTAATATTACGTGAAGTGGATTCAATTCAGGTATTCTTTCACAAATAATTCATACATCTGCTCTTGTGTTTTTTGCCAGGGCACTGTTGACTGCAGTCTTAGATAAAACAAGTGTAGAGTATCTTGAAATAATTTTAGATTTCAACACAGTGCATATATTGTTAACTTTTGGTATTGCGGTGTGGAAAAATGATCCCATCCCAGAGACCATGCTGCAACTGTGTTAAAATGCTATTATGATGTGAAATTATCACAGTGGAAGGATTTAAAGGTAGCGTGAATCCGTTACCACACAATTAGTAGTTTGTATTACGATGACAATGCAATTTCAGCTCACCTGTGTGGAATGTGGAACTTGTCGTATTGTCACTTTGATTCATTACACTTTGCATTAACAGGTCTAAAATGACTTCAGTCTTGTTAGTTCATATTATGATCAACTAATTATAATGCTTTTCCAATTATTAGATGTTGTCACAGTGACAAGTATATGTAATTTAAGTGCTTATGCCATTCTAATGCAAGTATGTGAAAAGCAAGTTCATATAATATGACAATTTCTGATTCGGGTGATGACATAGTTGTAAAAGAAGAGTCAAAATAATTTCTGATTTATTAGTGACCCTAAGAGCTTAGTTTAACGAGAAATAAGACTGCTGAATAAGGGTAACTGTTTGTGAGGTTTTTTTATTAATCTTAAAGTTCATTTAGGAATTTGTGCAACTTAATGGATTACAATTTGGCTGTAGGAATTGTCACTATATTTATTGTTCCCTCTTACTTTATCATGTATCATAACTTTTACATAGTAGATGACTTGCATTATAAAACAGAAGAATACTTAATGTAGTGGGAGAATCTTCTCCCTCGCTAGATGGGAACAGGCCAAGGTCAGAAATGGACATTTTGAAGGAGGATCTTTTAGTGATCAAAGAGGAAGTGTCAGAATGTGGAGTTACAAATCTAAGTGGTGAATGCTCTGGGCTTCTGTGCATTAGACTTTAAATCACTTTGCATGAAAAATTGCTATCAATAGATACAGTTGAGATAAAAAGAAACCTGTGCACAGGCTGCAGAGAATTATTTTAATGAAAATTTTTCTCTCGTCAAGAACTTAGTTTTTGTATTTGTTAATTGAAATATTGATTCTTTAATGGAAGACTTTCAAAAACCTGAGACATACCATCTTTGAAAAACAAAACCAGAACATACAGTTATGGTATTACTTTGCATATATGCATAAATATTTTTTTGAGAAAGTATATAAAACTGCAGTCTTGAAAATGCAGTCTTGAAGTCATTTCCTTAGATGGTTAATTTTCCTGCCTTCAAGACCAGAACTAGTTACCTATCCAACACTACCTTCTGTCGTTTACTCTTTGTCTATGAACCTTTGCTCCTGTGTGGAGGTTTTTTTTCTCCGCTATCTAAAAGTCTTTCAGGACTGATGGTTCTTTTCCTCCCTGTCATGTGTCTATTATCAGCCCTCTTTTTCATTTAAGCTTTTTTTTTTGCCTGTTGTTCCAAACCTTTCTTACATTCTTACTGTCATATTTATGCAATATCATCAGCTTTTGCTGTTCCCAGTATTCTACTTTACGGTTTGTCTGACAGCACTGTATGAAGCCTAGAAAGGTTGAGATGAGATTTAGATGTGGTTTAAGATCTAGAAACTGTTACCTGATAACAACAGGAAAATGCATGTTATTTTTAATGCCTCTAGTCTCTACTGGAACATCCAGCACTTCAAGTGTGTGATATTGTTGGATTCTTGGGCAAGTGGCAAGGTTTAGAGAAATAATTGCAAATGTTTGGAAGATATTTTTTTTTTGATGGCCTATCTGAAAGGATCAAGGCTGCTTTTCACCTGTGAAGGACCTTGGCTACTTCTCACTGCTGTTCAGTATCTGTATGATTTTAGAAGAAATAAGGGTGTCCTTTAGAATTATTTCCTCCCACTAACTATGTTCAGGAAAGGCATTTATTAGAGTATATAATTTGCTGTTTATGCTGCATAAACTTGTATTCTTTAAGTTGGCTGATATGAATCCTGAATATTAAGCCTTTAAGTAATTGACACTACAGAAAACCTAAGTTACTGTATATAAAGTGTACTAGTCTTATGCTGCTTAAGCACCTCCCTGTACAATATGAAGGGAAGCTACCTGCAGGTGATTGAGAGATTTGAGATACCCAATATTATCTTAAGCTCAGGGAAGAGGAACTTTTTTTTCCCCTTGCGTGTCAGAGTTGTTGGGTAAAACAGCAGTACAATGTATTTAGGCAAGAAAATGCTTTCTGCTCAGCTTGTCTGTGGAAAAGGAAAAAAAAATTGTAGAGGAACTAAATGGAATTGTAAATCTCACTGTCTCACTTCTAACAACTTAGTTCATTTTTTCACAAACACAAGTGTATATTTCTGAAATCTAGTAGACAGAAAAAGCCACCAAACTTGGTGCTGAATGTGTAGTTGAGTAGCAGATGAAACAAAACAAACTGCATTCTTCCCTTTCAAAAACATCTGCGTCATGTTTTGCTATACATAAGCAGTATTTGACTTTTAATGATGCAGCATGAGCTCATTGTTGTGTGCTATGATATCAGCTGACTGTTAGCTATACATTTGTAGTATCGCATATTTCTTTCTGGAATTGATTACACATGGATCTTCTTTACCCCAAATGTGAAAGTTTTTGTTTTCTCATCCAAGCTGTCATTCTTTTCTCACAAATTCTGTTTCATATGTTTTGCTTGGATTATTGGCAGAAGGTTGAGCTGATATATACCAAAGATTTTAACCTAGGGAGAACTGGTTGAGGGGAAGAATGCAAGGCAAGATGTTACTTGACTTGTTAAAAAACACCCTTTCATTCTCTTTCTCTCTCCAATAAGGATAAAGCTGGGGGGGGCGGAGGGGAGGTAAGGCAAGTTTATACTTATCATTTTGGCTCCATAAATACTTCAATTTAAGTCAAGTGAAGTAGCAGTGAAAGCAGTTTCTCCACTAACTGATATAAAATATAATGAAGCTGCAACTGACAAAGGCAAGTAGCTGCTACTCTGAAATCTGCTGTAGTTTAAAAATGGACTCTGCGTAAATTACTAAAGTAGCACTAATAATTGTTCAGTATTGTGAAGAATTCTAAAATAAAAAGCTACCTGGCACTCAACATTTTCTGTGGTGACAGCAGTTAAGTGTATGCATAGGTAAAACTATGTTGATTCACACCTGCATAAAAAAAGGACAATTTCTTTTAAGTGTTCAGAGACTTGATTGCTACCTAAACCATTGTGATAGTTAAATTTTTTTTATTCTCTAAAAATAAACACTAACTTAACTTATAAAAGAATAGTAGCACTGAGGGAAGTAAAACTTACATGTGATTTTGCTATCTTAGAGAATTGATCAGCTGTAAACCAGACTTAAGTCAACAGCTTGTCATACAAAAACAAAATAAATGTGGGACGTCAGCAAATGTCCCTTAGTGTAGTTTGGAACATTGCTAAAATTGGCCTAATGCCAGGATAAAGAAAAAAAAATTGCTAGGAGATTGAAAGTGCCTGAGCTATTAATATCCAGAGTACATTCAATTTAATAGAACCTAGAGGATGTAAGAACTGAATTAAATATTGATAGAAATACAACAGTCTTGCAATCACGCCTTTGGGTAACCAGTGCCTTTGAAATGAGTCTGATTTTTATCAAGTTACAGATTTGAATGCTTCCTTCAAATGTTCTTTTAAATCAGTATAAATTATTGTATGTAGTTTCTATGCTTTAATCTTTAGCTTCCATGACAACAGGATACAGATTAATACATTTCCATAACAATTGTAGACAATGTTTAGTATCACTGCTACTTTGTGTTAGTGCTGCTTGCTGCAGGAAGAGAATAGTATCACTTTATATGACGTGAAAGACTCTTCGGGTGTAATAATTGAAAACAAAATGTACACAAAGACTATTATTTGAGGAAAAGCGAGTGACAGTAGAAATGATACAGTGTAGAAGGATAATACTATTTTGTAGTGCTTGGAGGTTGTTTCTGGCCAACTTTATTGGTGATGCTGTTTGATAGACTTGTAGGAAACTAATTTTTGGATTGTACTGAAGGATTGTGTTTTTACACTAGATATAAAAATATATTGCTATGTATTAGTGTTTATAATTAGAGTAATAGCTGAGTTTTAAGTATTTAATATCCAAGTATTAGTCATTACTTCATAAAATGCAATATGTTTGCTTTAGATTTTTTGACGTTAAGAATTGGTACTAAAAATAAGTACTAGCATCCATATCTTAATCTTGTGTAATGTTGGTGTTTTATGTGCAGAATGTTGTTTTAAAAAGTAATATTAGTAATACTAGTAGTAATACTAAATTATTAATTACACTACTAAATATTCTTTCTCTTAAGTAATTTCCTTTTCTAGGCTCTTTTATAATAACCTTGACCCTTTCAGATGACTCAGGTGTAGATTTGCAAATAACTTGAAGGTCCATACAATTTTCTGTACATTCATAGGTAGCTTAAATCTACAGAGGTTGAGAGGTTTTTATTTTCGTGTTTCTCCTACGTGCATTTTTTTCTCAACATTAAAAGATGAAGTTCAACTATTATAGACTTGAAGAGACTTCCACTCTTGCCTGTTAGACAATATTTCAGTGTTTATATTTATAAAAATCAATATATATTCTTGGCAGTAGTTAGTAGAACTATTATCTAGTGCCTGTCAGGTTATAGTACCATTTAGCTAGAGATATATTACACGACATGTAGAAAATTCCAGTGCTAGAAGCAAATGTCAGGGTGCAGAGAGTCAGCTGAAGATCAGTGTTTTAGCTTTTCAGGATGGAATGTATTTAATACTTGAGTAAGAAAGCACATAAACTTAACTTTGGTATTTTTAGTGATGTCAGTGTGTTTGCATTTGGATATTTTATTTTTTTTTAGTGATGTAGTACTACTTTGCCCATATGCTTTTGTTGGTTCAGTAGCTTAATGAAGACTGGTATCTACAAACATGCTCATAAATATCTAATAAATATGGCTTGCTGTATACAAACCCCACATCTATTGTAAGTGTTGCCCAAAGTATTCCTTGTAAATACTTGAATGGTTGTTTAAAATGGGGTTTGTAAGATCTTAGAACAAAATAACTAGCTTAATTTTAGGGCAAAAGTGTTCACTCTTGCATAGGTTTCTGTACTTCATGAAATAATCTATATCGCTTCTCACATGTAGTGCTTTACACATTTTACACTTCCACGTAAGTAAGCAGCTCTTGGCAAAAGGAAATTAACTGCTTTGTTTTGGACAAGGGAGTATAGTGTACATGTAACAGATGTGTAAAATAAGGTTAAATATCTTGCTCACTTGTATCAGGATTTTGTAGCAGAAGAGGAGAGAGAAAATGAAGGGGTCTTGTTATTCAATTCTGTCCATATCATGTGAGCATAAATATTTAGTATGCTGTAATATTAAATACTAAAAAAATCTAATTATCAACAATATTTAAAAATATTAAAATGTTTCCATTTTCCAGTAGCCAAGAATGCAGCAAGTATGTAATACTAATTTTACGTAAATAAAATATTGAGGTTCATATTTTCATGGAAAATACCTCCTATTACTTACATAAAGCTACAACACAAAGAAGCAGTCGCAGTCTAGAACTGCAATAGTTTGACAAGGATGAAAAGCAATATGAAAGTCTAAAGTATTAGTACAGCTTAAGGAGAAGTGCATTTACTTTATTCAGCAGTAGAAGTATTTGTGCCAGCACTTCATTGCCAGGATTGGGGCCAGAGGTAATCTTATTTTCTGTGCAGTGTCAGATTTTTCATCTGGATGATTTTTGTGTGTAATGCTGGCTCGTTGCTTATTAAGAAACTATGGTGGAAAATGCTTTCTGTAAAAAAAAAAAAAGTACAATAAAATAAAAAATATCTTTACTTTCCTTGATGACACAGGATGGTGGACTAGACTTTACATAAGGGTCCCTAAATTAGTTGACAACCCTACTTACCTCATCTTTATTGTAATTCGTTATGGGTGTGACAATGTAAATATTTTGTGCTTTTTCAGTGGTTCCTTATACACTTCTGTATATCTGGAATGTTTATGTGTATATAGACATGCACGATATAGTAAATGTATAAAATCTCACTTTTTAATATACATTGATATCTTGAGAGATCGTTCTTACATTGAAATGGGTAAGATGACGTTTTAAGGTCACACATGCATGATCAAACATGATGCTGCTATTTAAAATACATTTCCATTTTTGGACTTCTTTTTAAGTTAGTATTGGATTTCTCAATGTCTTCAGTTTTTTGTCAGTTGCTACAATTGTATAATTGAACCTTTGAATGCCAGTTGTTTGTTACCCTTTCTGTCTGTATAAAGACATAACCAGTTTCAGAAAGGTAGTTCTTAACACCTCAGTTTATTTCTTTCTACTTCTAATATGAACGTCGATGGAATATTTTCTGCAAACTAACTCTGGTTTTGTACCCTTCATACCAGTGGCTTTAACCTAGATGATTATCTGTACTAATTCAATGGAAGTCATCCTCTTGTTTGTAACTTTATTGGTAAGAGCCTTATGACAGTATATAGATAGGCAGAATTGTTTCTTAAACCTCTAAGTGTTTTTTAAAATATATCATGTTATTACAATTATTTTTGAGAATTATTTTTTAGTAGAATTCTAATTGTAACTTCATGGTATGATTACCACCCCCTGGCATAATCACTGTCCTTAGCTCACTAATTGAGACAGGGTGTTAAATTCTATTTGTGTCTGTTTCTCCAAATAATTATTCCTATGTTATAATTTCTTTTAAGGACTTATACTTCCCTTACATTATCATTAGTTTATCAATTATATATTTGCAATGGCCATTTAATGTTTGGATATTCTATGCCCAAGACCTGAAAAATTGGTCTGTTTTCCTTATTTTAAGAGGTTTTATGGAAAATTTGTAATAGCCTTGCATATTGACAGATTACTGTATTTCACTTTGTTTAATATATTTTAAGTACAACTGAAGTATCTGTCCCCAGAAGTTTATCCTTTCTAGTAGGCAGGGAAAACTGTGGGTTGGTGCTGATCATGGCTTGGTTTTCTGGTCTTTTTCTAATTACAGTAAGTGGAAGAGAAAGGCTATTAAATTACAGGGAACAAAGATGGATGAGGTAATGATACTTTTATTTGGATCATATATAAATGTACTTTAAGGCACACATTTATCATAAACTGTGATTACTTAGCCAAGACGAAAAAAAAATGGAGAAGGAATTTTCTCTCATGGACAGGAATCGAAGAAACTGTAGTATATTAAGTATTTTAGTATAGACTATATTGTTTTACCAATGTAATTATTTCTAACTTTTCCTACAATGTTATTAAAAAAGTGGTAAAAAGTAACCCCAAAAATCCAAAGTGTCCAGTTCTTTGTCTTGCTAAAAGAAGGAGCAAGTAAAAGCCTTTGCTCCTTAAAGTGTCAACACTGCTTCTTTGCCTATAGGGAGGGGAGGTAACAGGTCACCCGAAATCAGGAATAGGTCATAGACAGAGAGAGTCCTTCAGGGAGCAAGGTCCTAGATCCCTCTTCCACTGTCAGTGCTGCCGCTGAAAGAAAATAGCAGAAAATTACTTCTTTGTTAAGTTGGGTTGTTTAGGTTTTTCCCGCCTCACATACTGCTTCCTTATAGACTACGTAATTAGAATCTTGGTGTTTCCTGTAAGGTGTCTTGCTCTGCAAAAGATTGAATTTGTGTGTAAATATCACAAAATTGCTTCTATGAAATAGTTATTTACTGCCTACTATGGTTATTCTTTTAACTCAAATATTTATAACTGTCATACCAAGCTTGCCACAGCAGCTGTTCTTTACTTGCAGGGGAATAAGAGTGAAATACCAAAACTAAAATCTATATTTCTAGGGCATATCCTATATAATATGTCTTTGAAAAAAGACACACTAGCTATATCGAAGATGTTTCTTACTATATTGTCCAGTCTGGATATAGTTCATTATCATGCTTTCTCAACGTGAAAATACAAGTGTGGTACTATCACTGTTGATCAATGGAATGCTCCGGAGGTCACTTAACACCTTGCCTCCACTGCTGCACATTATTGCAGGCTTTTTTGATCCACTTCCATTCACAGTTAAAAATGTCAGGGCAATTTTGTTCTTAAAGAGAGTTTTAAGCTTTCTAGAGTGTACCTTTGAAAGTTAATGTGAACTTGAGTTTTAGCGAATGCTTTCAAGGACTTCCAAAATAACAGGCAAAAAGCAGCATATAAAAACATTCTGTATTGCTTTTATTTCCATTCTTAAAACTTAAAAGTTCAGAGGTGACTCAAAGTATCTTGGCAGGAGTAGGTCAAGTTTTTTTTACTGGATATGCTTTGTTTGAGTATTTTATGTAGTGATTGGTGCATGGTATTTGAGTGCTTTTGGCAATAGAGTGGCTCTTCTAAGAGTGAGGATCAGCACTGTCCAGGTTTCTTCACATTTTGAAGGTTTCCTTATGGTATCATGTTAAGATTCTCTTTTAGCTTTTTAAACATTTGTCATGGCTTTACCGATGATCAAAGAAGTAAAAGATAATGGAGAAAGGGGATAGCTCATCTTCACCTTCAGCCCCATGCTGAATCAGCACTCCTGTACGTGTTTTAATGTTTGTGGTCTAAACAAATGTCTGGCTCATACTAATAGAATTTAGAGGACAGATTCCAATTTTTTTCACTTGTAATTCTGCCATTGTCAGTCTCCTGTTACTTTGTCCCTAGCCACAATTTACACCATGTAAAATTTAACCGTGTGGTGCCAAATTGTTAAATGCTTAGGAGACCATACCTTTCATAGAATCATAGAAAGTTTTAGGCTGGAAGGGACCTCTAGAGGTCATCTGGTCCAACCTCCCTACAGAATCAGGGACATGTCTACCTAGGGCAGGTTGCTCAGAGCCTCACCAAGACTGATCTTGAATGACTCCAAGGATGAGACCTCCACCACCTCTCTGGGCAGCCCATTCCAGTGGTCTATCATCCTCATATTAAGGAACTTTTCTCTAATATCCAGTCTAAACCGATCCTTTCCCAACTTAAAACCATTGCTGCTTGTCCTATCATTATAAACCCTTTTGAAGGTACTGGAAGGTCACTATAGGGTCCCCCCAGAGCCTTCTCTTCTCCAGGTTAAACAGCCCCAAATCCCTCAGCCTGTCTTCATACGAGAGATGCTCCATTCGTCTGATCATCTTGGTGGCCCTCTTCTGGACATGCTCCAATATGTCTACATGTGTTTCATATGTTAGCTTTTTTCTTCAGAAACAGACCATGATTTGCAGTACGTAGGTCTCGTATTTTTCATATGTTCTGTGAAGCTGTTTCTGAATTTGTTATACCTGATGCATTACAAGGAGATGTTAAGAATCTTGCACTCTGGCATCTTTTCCTTGTCTCTTGGCAAGAAAAGTTTTCATATCTTTGCAATATATAGAACATAGAAATTGCAGGTTTTAGCATGACCTCTTTGTTTAACAAGATACATTGATCGTTTAGCTAAGCTTTCTATACATTTTGAAAGGAAACAGTTTTACAAAGTCAAATTAGGGGAGTTTATGGAGACAAATTCCTGTTGGGCTGTCTCATTGCCTTTCAGTTCAGCTTCAGGTGAGATGTATATTTAAGTTAATATTATATTCAGGCACTGCTTGGATGCAAGAAACAGGCATTTTTGGATTTTGATTACATTTTAATTCAGGAGCCCATACTGTTTCTACTGTGCTAATTTTGATTGATGGATTTTTGTTATTTAATTGATTTATTTATATTTGTTTTAATTTATTTGATTTGCACCAGTCCCAAACAGTCAGAGCATTATTTCAGGGTTTAACTCCAGTTTACATTCTCTGTATTAATCCTACATGTGTTCGATGTTGTTTTTTACCTACCTGACTTCTAGTATGCAGCCTCCTACCTAAATTTTACATGAACTGCTTAGCTTTAAGTGTTTGCGAGTTGCTCTTAACTTGTAGACTAATAAATTGTGATAGATTTCTTAGCTTAGGTGTGTGAATTTTAAATGGTCTTCATGTAAAAAAAAAGTTTGAGTAATCCTTGTGCTTTTTATGATTGGAATAATTTCCCCTTATTTTTGAAAGAATCTGTGCATGTGTAAGTCAAAGGAATATGAGCAGAAATACAAGAGTAGTATGTATGTGAGTAGAGGAAGAAAATGTATTTAGCATGTGTCCTCTCCAGCTCTCTGACTGAAGTATGTGTGTGTTCACTAATAAGAAACTTCTTGTCTCCATGGCAACTCTTCCCTTTTGCCCCTTCATTTCTTAATGTGGAAAATGAACTTCCATGTGGAAAATGGAAACAAAAATAAAATATCCCCCTACGTTACATGTCCCCTGCCCTCTCTGCTGATGCCCTTGTCTCCAAAATCCATGTAAAACAGTTTGGGTGGGAAGAGATCTCTTCAAACCCCTTCTCTCAGCACTCCTGTGCTCAAGTTACTTGTAACTGAGGTGAACTATATTTTCTATTGTTCATTCACATACTCTAAACAATTTATACTAAAAAATATATGGAATAAAAAAATTATGATTGTTAGAAAATTTTCAAGATGCTTTGCGAATTAAATTATTCTGAATTAAGTATTCTTAACCAAACAGTGAAAATCTTACTTGGCTTTTGCCTAGTGATATTATTTATTTTGTATACAAAAACTTGAGTCTATCTGAATCTGTAATGTATAAGTGTACTTAATGAGTTTGTGTTTAAGTCCTTGTAACTTAGTTCACATGAGGTATATATGTAGTAACCTCATACTAAAATTTCATAGTGTCACTGATGGGCAGGGCCATTAAAAAAAAAAAAAAAAATCCCAAACACCCTAATAAATTTAGTCAGTTTGCTAAAGTTACTTTGCTAAAGGTAACCTTTGCTAAAGGTTACTTGTTGTGTAACAATCGAGATAGCAGATGACAAATGACTGAAGTATATATAAACAAGTAATAACCATGTAGACTTTTTTTATCATACTCCTGCCAAGGAGTCTCAATGTTGTAAAAGAATCAAAGAAGTTGGTTTAAGCACATGTTGTGTTCTGTAGCTATTTCTATATTGTGGCTGACCTAAAACTTTAGATGAAAGTATCTTCAGTCTTTGGAAAAAGCACAGTTTCTGGTGTGTACTTTCAGCTGAGCTTTTGGTAGGAGTCAGGATGTGATGCCCCTATGCCTGCAGGCAACCTTTAGAAGTCCTGACCAGTGCTTTACCTGGGCATTCAAAACCAAATGGCTTATCTATAATGCATCTCATCCAGGTAGATTTAAGTCTTGAGAGTGAGAAACTGGGGTCAATAAGTGAACCCTAATCCTCCCCTTGGTACCATAATGCAGGTATGTCCTACCCTATTTTTCCGGCAGACTGGTGGTGGATGTTTTTGACTGGTTCCAGCATCCCTTTCCCTGACAGCAGAGACAATTCTCCCTGAGAAATAACATATTTTAACCTGAGAACTCTGTAAACCTTACTTCTACAAAGGCAGGATACTATTTTATGTCTGGTCTTTGAAATATGGTATATGTATGCATGGCTGACTTCCTGTGTGCTGGTTTTCTTGAGTAAGCATTTTCAGTTGCGATTTGCCCATTTTCTCTTGCTGCAGTTCCCAAAGAGCTTAATGGGCCCTTACTGACTAAAACAGCTGCAGGTTTTCTAAGCATCTGTCCTAAAATGATAACCTTCTAATTCTTAGGAAATTCTTAGGAGGCAGCAGTTTAGATGATGTACAAAATAGGACTAGCAATCCAATGCTACACCTTGTAAACCATACCCACTACTGGTAGTGAGTGGGGGCAGTTAAAACTGGGAAAATCTGAGTGCAGCCCACTCATGTGAGTTTTCTAGAATATCTGGATTTAAAATACAATGAATTCTATAGTATTTGTGAAATGAGACTTCTCTGTATAGTACTTTCCACCTCTCAGGATCCCCAAGCATTTCACGGTGATTTATACAACATTTACAGACTGCTCCATTGTTTTTGAAAACCAGGAATTATCTGTAGCTGACTTAGTTCAGAATAGGATTAGAGTATAGTATAACCTCATTTTATATTCTGAATTCTGCTAAATTGCTTTGGTTCAATTTACACTCTATTTCTATATTGTACTAATAGGAATGTAATTCTTATGGAGATGACTCTCTTAATGTAGTATAATTCTATCAGTCCAAGTTCTTGTGGCTGAAGTTTCATCAGTATTGAAGTGTTCTAAGCTAGTATATATTTCTTCCTTTACAGAAAAGCTAAACACACAACTCGCTTGTTTTTAAATAGCAGTGAACTCAGTTTCATTTGAGGTTATACCTAATATGCTCCAAATGCAGTTAAAGTAGCATAACTTCAAAACCTAGATAAGGCAGAATCCTTCTGTCCTGCTTGAGCCCACTGTTTCTTCAGCCCTCCTCTAGCGTACTGAAATCCTGCCAGTGCTCCAAAAGGAAATGATGATACCTGAATTCATGTTAACTTCTCTTCACCCTATCAACTGCCATTTTTCACACGGAAGATTAGCCTTGTGAAAATCCCCTGACACTGGAGGTCCCATCCCTGTCACCCTAGCCTGTGCATATACATATACTTCTATATACAAGCAATATTCACTATTCTCTGAACTGTTCTTGTGAGGTAACTTACATCTCTTTCTTGGTAAACCACACAAACCCCAAAAGGAATTCAAGTATCACAGCTAGCTGTATTTCTTTTTCATGATGCTTTTTTGCCCACTTAGGTGCATATGAACTTTTTAACCACAGATTTATCAGCTAAGTGAAGCCACAGCTGATTTGATGCAGTAAGTAGTCCTGGTTTTGAGTGGGAGCTTGAACTGTATGAGCTGCAGTGTTGTCTTCCAACCAGAGCTTCTAAACCAAATCCCTAAGCAGCTCTTCTGTTTATACAGCAGTGTACCTTTAACTTCCCTGGTGCACTTCGTGTTCTGCCTCTGAATGTCCTGGAAGTGCTTAGACAGATGACTTAGGATGTTGAAAATATTATCAGGGACTGAAGGAAAGTAACAGCTGCTGACATACAAAACAGAGAAGCCCAAGTGCCTAGAACAAAGATGCTTTGGAGAAGTTGCAGGACTCCTCTCAGTGAACACCTGTAACAGCCCCTCAGATCAGCCTAGTTCCCAGCTGATGGCTCTGCTTGCATTTCATGGTTTTGTTTTGCTCTGCCCTTTGAGTGGGAGTGTTGAAGTTGAATACAGTAGGTTGTTATTCTGTACTATATGCTTAGTTTGTTACGGTTTCTGGAAGCCTCAAGATTTTAGTTTTTCTTCTGTCTTCAGGGCTGAACTAATCTGCAATCTCATCTCCAGAAGTTTAGCACACTACTGTTAGTTCTTACAATGACAATTTTTGGAGAGTGCTCTGTTTCTACTTGATTGTAGTACAGGTGTTTAACTTGTCTGGTACACTGAGTAGCCTTGCTTTGTGATGGCTATAGTCTTGGATGGTTCTAAGGAGAAATATATTGTTCATGTCCAGAGAAATGCATTCTCAGAAAGTTGTGCCCATTTAAATACGGTTTGGTGGTTATGGATGTAGTTTAAGTCATTTGTTATTCTACTTTCACTCTTTATTCCTTTGTTTTTTGATTTTGTGTGTGGTTTTTTTTTAACTGAACTACCCCTCCCACCTCCACTAAATTCTGTGGTTGTAGGACATGGTTGCTTCAGGCTGTGTGGATCCTGTTTTGTGCCCTTTCTCCTAAAGGGCTACACAAGTGAAGCTAACAGAGCTGTGCACAGCAAGCTGAGTGTGAGTGTTCTTGTGAGCAGGATGAATTAGGTCATGCAGAGTTGCATGATATCTGCAGCATGGCCTAGTCCTGAGGCTGCTATTGCTGGAGGAATTTTATTGGAACAAGATAACTGGTTATTGCCAACCAAACTTCAAAAAACATGTGATGAAAGTGGAAAGATTTGTCTTAGTTTTGTGTCTGAAAACATTTTAACAAGTGTGCGTTTAACCAAACCACTTAAATCCCAGGAATAGCCAGCAGATGGCAGTTAGATCAAATGCGTGTTTATTATTTTTACATGGGACTCTTAAAAAGCTTCAAATACTTATCTCAGTTCAACAAAACTATGGTCATTGAATCGTATGCTTTACCAGCCCTTGCACTAAACTTAGTGAGTCTAAAATCTCTTTAAAATAGTCCTTTTAAGACTAAATAGCACAGTTTTGTCACGTCATCTTGTACTCGGTATTTGTCAGTGTCTTACAGAAAAGCCCATCTGTATCTGGGATAGCAAGGGAGCTATGAGAGGCTCATTTTTGCACATATACAGATAGCTACATACTTGTACATGTGAGGAAGTATAAATGATAGTATTAAAGTAGTAAATTGCTGCATGCCTATGCTTCTCTAGGATAAACTGAGAACTCTGTTCTAATATCTTTTAACATCATTCTACTATAGATGAACAGAGGTGACTGTAGTATGCAAACTTAAACTTCAAAATACAAAAAAATCAGCTGTGACATGCAGCTAAATACTACACTGGAACTCTGCATGTATGGGTTGTTATAACTCTGTTGTTCGTTTTTATTAATTACTGGTTTATGTCCATCATTTTTCACTAGTAAAGAAACAAAAGTATCTCTGGTGCTGTTGTCAGTGTGTCTGTATGGGTCTGAGTATGTACATATAAACCTCACAAAATAGTTCTTACTTTATGGTCACCTAGTAGTTCTACAGCACTATTTGTGATCCTGATAGTTGCTGGGGACATGTAGAAGAAAATTATGTTAAGTTTATGACCCAGGAAAGCTGTGTAACTTCACTGAAGTGTAATGCGTAGTAATTATTGCAAAAGCAATATAGAGTAATCACTGTAGCAGGCAAAGACCATGAAAAGGGAACATTTTGTTCTGAATGCTTCTTAACTGTAGTTTTAGAATAAATAATTTGAAGTGTTCGCTTAAGTAATTGGATTTTATATTGGTCAAACTGTTTCTCATTCTTAGCAACATCTGTTTTCATGTGGGAACATTTCAAATTCTGAAAGTTTCCTCTTCCTCTGTGAATGTCTTATCAAGCACAATTTATTAAGGTTTTTAAGATGTGGCTTCATTTAGTCTGTGTTCTTGGGTTCTGTAAGCGTTTGCTTCCAATAAACGCTTCCTTTAAATATTTTACTTACAATTATTTAAATACTTAAAACAATTTACTAACTTATATGCAAGAGGCTTGGGGGACCTCTGAAATGCAGGTTACATCTTCTCCCAAAGAGATGTCACACTAATAGCTGTGGTATTCACCCACAGCTCTGCCTGGATTGGAAATATTCAATTACGGGTTTGATAAACAAATCTTTTAGTAGTTACCACCAAAGAGAGCAGTAATATAGACTTATTAGATGGGGTTTTATTTTCAGTGGGTTTTTTTGTTTGCTTGCCTTTTTTTTTTTTTTTTTGTTTTTCCAGATGCTGTTACCTAGCTATGATTCCTGTCCATGACAGAAATGACTCTTTCCATCTCTGCTGAGCTTGCTAGGATTTGACCAGGAAAACCCAGCTGCCCTTTTGAGCCTTCAGTTATGTGGCTGACTTCTTGCTTGGGGATAGGTGGCTAGAATGAAATGTACTTGAAGAAAACAATATGGATTTTTTTTATTATGTAATTTAATAGTTTGTGGTTAAATGCAAAGAGGACTCAAAGGGGCTATCCAGTGCTTTTATTTTTTAACTGGATTTCCCTTATTGTAGGAATACTTGCTGTTCTTTTGATGGTAGTTAGTCAGTCTGTATGGAGAGACTCAATCATCTTAAAGTGAAAAAGAAACTTACTTGCATTAACAAATGCCTAGACTGAATTAATATTGTCTGCTCTGTTATAGTTAGCTTCTTTCATTTGGCAACAGAGATGCTAATACCTACCATGCAAGTCTTAGACTCTTGCACAATCTGTGCCTCCTGTTTTCTGTTAGTCCTGCACAGTTTCAGGGGGTTGAAGGGAAGGGTTTCATCAGTAGAATACACACAGCGAAGTAATATGATCAGAGTCAAGCTTGACACACTGAGTAATCCGTGATATGCTAACGTTTCAGTATCATGTTAGTATTGCATTAGACTAATATGACACTAATACAAAATGACAGGAAAAATTACTAATACAATAAGACTTTCATATATTACTTTAGGGCTGCCATATCTGTCCTTTTTAATTCACCTGAAACCATGTTTAAATGTAGAATGAGAGCTGCACCTAGAGCATAGCTGGGGAAGAAGCCCATTTTAGGAAGAAGGCCTTTTCTACTATTGTGTAACAACTAAAATAGAAATAATCTTAAAACA
Organism: Ceryle rudis; assembly: GCA_033439905.1. NCBI lineage: Eukaryota > Metazoa > Chordata > Aves > Coraciiformes > Cerylidae > Ceryle > Ceryle rudis. Next base: position 155,533 of record JAAGNO010021249.1, on the reverse strand, counting down.
CTTGTGCTTTACATCCTAAGAATGCTGGCAATTTTTCCCAGAGGATACGATGTGGTGGTGAACGGTAAGAATTTATCTGACCTGTTGGTGTCTGCAATGACACCAATTCTGATTGAACAGAATTCTCTCTCCATTTTAAGTTGAGGACAAATTATAATTTCAATAAAGGGGACCAGGATGTTATCCTTTGTCTGAAAACTCAGTCAAGTAGGATTGGTTCTAGTAATGGAGGTGGTTTTCTGGATTTTTTTTTTTGACCAATCCTTTCAATTTCCTTAATTCTGAAATAGACAGAATGAAGCAGTAGCATATATCTTTGAAGTTTACACAATTTAGGATTTTTTGGTAATGCGTACAATTAGGGTGAACAAGGTAATAATATTTCTAGATGTCCTTGTGCTATGTTAACTACCCTGCAGAACTGCAGTTCTGTATGGTTTTATACTTGAAATGAATTACCTTAAGCCTTTGCTGATGAATGCTACTGACTTTACTCTGCCTGGTGGTGTTCTTCTTGCAATGTAACAGTGGTATTGTTTTGCAAGTTTAATTTCTAGGCGTTTAAGTAATAGTCATGTTCAGCTATTTGTGCATGTGTATTTATGTACATGTCTGTGTAACTAATGAGCTGAAGTGAAATTACACATTTTAAAAAGCAATGTGTCAAGTTTAAGCATAAAATCTGTAGAGATTTCAGCTATGGTCTTGGGGTAACACAAGAACCTCAGTGGAGGTTGTAAAAAGAGGTATATAAGTTAAAACCAGAAACACTAGGTTTGTTCTTTCTTTGCTTGTGGCTTTTCTGGTCAGTAGAAAGGTGAAAGTCAGCTTTCTTAATGAACTCTGGTCCTGAACTGCTTGCTCAGGACCAAGCATGTAGTGCTAAAAGATGTCCTTGTGTGTCCTTTCAAAGTAAAGCAACCCTGAGTGAAAGTGAGGGGCCAAATGGAACCCCAGGATGCCCCCATGTTAGTAAGTCTTCATAAAGTTTATTTAAACAGTTTTGGATATCCATTTTCCTTGCTTCCTGTGACTGACTTTGTTTACCAGCTAAGACAGCTTTCTCATTTACCAGATTACTGTGACCCTTTACCCAGAGTTTAGGTAAAAGCAGCATGGTGGTAGAATTTGAATGCAATAGTAATGCAAAAATCAAGTAAGATGACTTTTTCCCCTCAAAGACCAAATAAGAAGATAAAATTTACTTTTTTTTTTACATAATGTACATGTGTTTAAAATAATCAAATTCAAGTAATACTTTTGTTTCATTTTTAAATGTTGTAGCATTTAAATTGCATTGTATATGGCAATGGAGTAAGGCAGTACGCTGTTACAGAAGGCACTCTGTCAGGACTAACAAGCCACACAAATGCTACGCTTGTGCCTGGAGTGTCTGGCTGTGCCATTCCCAGCTTCCCAGGATAATAACCCAACATGTTTTCAGTAAGATTACATTATTGATACCAAAAATGCCAGTGATGGTGTGAGTAGAAAGGTAGGGTATGTGACAGGGCAGCAATTCAATCCTGGATGATTTTTAAGCCATGAGTAAACCAGCACACTGAGGAAGTGAATGAGATTTTTTTGACTGTGTAAGTGGAGGTACTGAAAACAAGTACCTAGCTAATAATACCATTCTATGTGGTATTCCTGAAACCAGAATAGGGATGCTGCTGTCCAGTTCTAATGTTAAATCTTTGAAAAGGATGGTGATGAATTTGACAAGGTTCAGTAAGTGCTCAGAACAGCTGAAAAATGTGTTTTGGATGAATTTTGGTCTCTTAGGTGTTTCTTATTGAAAGGAGGCTTCTGCATTACTTGAAAGAATACAAGCCAGAGTTCCACTAAAGAATGTACGTTGTTCTACTGAATTTCTCTCATGCTCTTTGTGTGTCACAACAGTTGCTGTTGTCAACTACAGAGCATAAAGTAGAAAACAGGTGGTCAGAAGCATGTGTAAATATAAATCAGTATGTCTTCAGTTTCCCTGTATTAGCTTAAACAGTAGTGTTTTCATCCCATTTTTTCCTCTTACCCAATGTGTGTGCCTTTCACTATTTGAAGTAACAGTCAGATCATAACAATTGTAATTCTGTTGCAAGGCAAACTCAGTTTTTGTAAACTGAAGACAAAACATTTCTCAGTTTCTAGAGCTCATAGACACAGTTCATAGGTACTGAATTCATAGGGTACAGTTTCAGAAATTAGGTAGTGATGGATTCTGTCCGGTTTTAATCAAACCCACAGAGTTATTTTAATGTATTTCTCACTTCTTAAGAATAAAAGTGAAATAATATGAGGATATTGATATTGTACCTGCTGCTAAGTAGCTCTTACTGTAGCTTGAATAGCATCGCACATGTTAATTGTTGAGAGCTCATGAGCTTGGAGAGCTTATTTGGAACCTTGCCATGCTTAATGTAGTGGACAGTTCAAAGCTCACCAAGTTCAAGATTTAGGGCAGATGTTTGTCTAAGCTACTGTTGAATATTTGAAATGATAGACTCTGCAGTCTCCCCAGGCTATCTCTTCCAGCCTTTACTAATAGAAGGGGTTTTGCTGGCATTTAAGCTGAAGCTTTCTCATTGTAATTTAAACCCATTACTAGTCTTGTTGATGATGGGCATGGAGAACAGATTATTTTCTTCTGCTTTATATAGCAGTAGGGGGTAGTAGATGTGTCCCTTTTTGTACAGAAACCTCAGGTGAGAATTTGAGAACCCTGCAGTCCTATTCTTGTGTACTGCCTGTGTGAAACTAGGGGGAAGTATCTTTATGCTGTTCTCATCAATATGTAAACTATGATTCTCTTCTCAGCATGAAGACACTCATGAGACAGTGGTGAAAATTAATGTGCATTATCGCTGCTAGAATTTTAACAGGGGGCTTCCTATAGTTATTTCTTACCTGGACAACCCTTATCAAAGATGGGAAAACGGGAAAATGGAGATGAAGTGTTTTTCTTATCTTCCCAGTTAAGTAATTTGTCAGCAATGGGAACATCACAAAATATCTTGAGCCAGATATTTCAACATCTTTGCTGAGACTTGGTTTAAAATCAGCAGGAGCAGTAAATCTTTTTTTTTTTTGCAAAGATTACACTGGATGGTGTGATAGCATAGGCTGACAGCTACTTTATGTAGTATGCGGTAAGATGCAGTTGCAAACCTTGTGAAGTAAGCTGTTTGTTTCCAAAGAAGCAATCCTCAGTTTTTAGCAAGATGTCAGGATGTTCTTGAAGTTCCCCAGCAGCCACTTGGTCATTCTGTAAAGATTTCCTGTTTAGTGTCTTTGGAGATACTATTTTACTTCTATAGAAAATAGAAAAGGCACCTAAGTATTTCCTATGTGTTCCCTAGCATTTCCACAATGGAGGCATAATCTGTGGCTTGTGTTACTTGTAAAAACAGTTTGGAGCACTTTCAGGGAAGGCGACAGTAAGGTTGAGACCAGAAATGTTTCTGATCAAATGGGGAGTAACAGTCCAGAGATGGTGAGCAGTTAGTATGTGACTTATGGCTGGGGAAAGGGTAAAATACCTGGTGCATTACAGTGAACTATGTGTGGGTTTTGGCATTTCAATGTGGATTGTGCAGGATGTAACCTGAAGGATATTAACCCATTATTAGATCTACACCACGTGGGGCAACAGCACTGTACACACTTCCCGCTGTTAACTGCTTTTGCTAAAGTCAGAGGAACAAGGTTTGTTAAAATAGTATGCAGAAAAAAGAGGAATCTAGCAGCTCTTTCCAGAGGGGTCCATTTCTGATGCAGAGAGATTGATCTTTCCCAGCGAAAGACTTCCTTGCAGAGAATACAGCCACATCTACACTTTAATGAAATTCCCCATATTGCACAACTCCAGAGATTTATTTTAACTAGCTTATATATTATTTTCCAGGTGACACTGCTTTCTTCTTGTGTACTAACCATCCTTCTCAACATTTACTATCATAAACAACAAATAACAGAACATGATTAAGCTCTAGAGATCCCAAGTGCTAAAATTTAAGCCGTGTTGGAGGAACAAAGCTCTGGTCTGTATAGCCAGCTAAAGTCTGTACACTACTAGTATCGTGTAGTAGATAGCTGTTGACTAGATATATAGATATAGCTGTTAAATCAATCCCAGTTGCTCATTTTGTGTCCATAGTGAAAAGTTTGAGTTTATTTTATCTTTCTTTGGTTCAGAGCTATTAAGGGAACATCTCTCTTTCTGGCGTTTTCATCATAATGACATTGTCAAAAAGGGTCTACATGAAATGGAAAAAAAAAAACCAACTGTCTTCTGTACACTTAAACTTTAGCCCTGACAGGTTTTGTATCTATTATTTGGTATAGTTCTGGACCTGGAGTCTTATTTGGCTTCAAAATAGAGAGCTTTTAAAGACTCAGACAAGAGGGGAAAAGAAGGCTTTTACAACAGCCTTCTATTAGAAGCTGTTGGAAGTGTTTGCACTGTTCAAGTTTTCTTCTACCCATCCCTTCTTTTTGCTTCTGTATTTAATTATTTTTTTAATTGTCTTGCCACTTTTCATCCAAACTTTCTAGCCTTGGATATCTTTGAGGAATCAATTTACATTTTATGAAAAGGTATTGCAATTTAAGGTATTTAAAAGCAGTTGCAGTTGCCTGGTGTTCTATGTCCAGATGAAAGGGGCTAGAAACTGAATTACTGAGTGGTGGTTGGTTGCTGGTAGAAAATAGATGATGTTCTCAACTGACAGTAGGTTTCAGTAACTGCTTCCCCCCTCCTACACACCCTGGCAGTTGAAAACTGTTTTAACCAAGTCAGTGTTGGCTGGTGACCATTATTAGTGCTCATTGCTTGCTGATCTGCATATTTTAGTTGGCTATTTATGTAAGAAGTGGTTTAATAACAAGAATAAAAGGGTTTTAAACTTCTGATTTATATCTCTGGAGTGTATTGAATTAAGTACATTTACATTGATTAGCGTAACATTTATGTTGATAGTTAATGATTGATCATGTCCTGAACTTAATTTCCATGTTTTTAAAGACAATTGTTAAAGTACGTCCTAGCTTAGTATGGTATAACTCGCCAACTTCAATTTTTTAAATGTTTGCTTACAGAACATTATGCCTGCATGACACATTGCAAAAAAAATTAGTAGAGAAGATTTGTGATCTCAACTTTTTTGTTAGTAGTTTCCTTCCTCATAAGCCAAACTGAGTTTCTTGCCAGTATAGCTGGAATTGTCTTCTGACATGTCATCAATGTTTGTCTGAGATAATGGCAGACTAACATGCTCAGTTATGTGAATTAACAGAAGTCTCCTGCCATGTTTAATTTTAGTGTGCAGGTCCTAATCTGGAAACTTCCATTTGTTGCCCATTTATCTTTACAGGTCCTGTATTTCACAGAGCAGGTCCCAGTCTGTGTTTTCAGAGGGTCCTATATAGTACTGTATGACGGAACCAAAGAAGATTTTTTTTTTTTAGTATGCACAGTGAATCTTGCTGTGCTGTGTTGGTGTCTCTTTTTATTTTTTTTTAAGATGCCAATAGACTTGGAAGTCCTTGAAAACCTGTATTCTGTGCTTTGCAATCCTTTTAATCTTGCCTTCAGAACTTTGTGGAATTATATTTGAATAATGATTATCTGCTTGCATTTTAGAAATGTTGTTATGCTAGGGGTGTGCAGTCTGCTTGTCACTGTACTAGTTAGTGTCATTAGCATCCATTGAATTAACCTGGTTGATTATGCTGTAGAAAAGTAATATTTGTCTTGTTTCTGCTGAACTGGTCTATGAGGGTGGTGAGACACTGGAACAGGTTGCCCAGAGAGGTGGTGGAAGCCCCATCCTTGGAGGTTTTCAAGACCAGGCTGGATGGGGCTCTGAGCAACCTGATCTAGTAGGAGGTGTCCCTGCCATTGGCAGGGGGTTGGAACTACATGATCTTTAAGATCCCTTGCAACCCTGACGATTCTATGATTCTATAAAAATGAGGAAAGGCTTGAAAAGAGAAACAATATTATTAATAGGATCTCTGCTAAAGAAAAACCAGAACTGCTCTCTGGAATACAGAGCTTTTGCTGGGCTCTAGGAAGTGCTTTCAAAAACTTGTCTGATTTTTTTCTAGCCGTACTAGTTTGCGTAGTAATAACAAGCACTTGTCATTTTGAATGGGGGGGGGAGAACTGAATTATTTTACAGTTCTGTAAGTCTTTAGAGAAAGTGAAGGAGGTTGGTTTTTTTTTTTTCAATATTAAGGCCTAAGGCTTCATCACGCTGATGAATAGCAAGGAATTTTGACATCTAAATCACTAGTAGACTTATTTGGTTTTGTGATTAATAAACAGGCAAGGAAAAATATTTTTTTGTATGAAAAAATAATAAAACATAAATTAAAAAATGTTTGCTTTGCTGAATACTTAGCGTTTTGTAGCCCAGAAGAATAATGTAGCTGGAAGAATGAATAGCAAGTGCTAAGTGCTTAAGTGGTACCATAAATCACATTTTAGAAGACTGCCAATATATTTTTTCAAAATGGATTTCTACGGACAAATGGAGAAAAATGTAAAATAAAGGAGCACACTGTGAAAATAGTAGTAATAGAACAGCATCTTTACAGCAATATGTGGTATAACTTAATTTTGAGAGAACTATAAAATGAAGTTCTGGTAACAGCAGCTCTGTGGTAGTACTGCATGTTTCGATTTGTGCGTTTGGGGTGGTTTGGTTTTTGTGTTTGGTTTTTTTTTTAATTCCACTATAAATAAATCTTCTTTAGAGACATATTTTGGTACAAATGGGCATTTGCCTCAGCAAAACAAAGATCTTAATCATCATTTGTGACTCAGTATTTGTAAATATGTAGTTGTATTCATCAAATACAGGCTATTGCTGGGTAGAGGCTTCATTTTGAGCCACTGCTGGAGGCACATGCTATCTTTAATTTCCTTCTTATGAGCTTAGCAGATGGCAAGTAGTGTTTAATCAGGAGATAGGATTCCCATGATCTGCTCCTAGTGTAGTCACCAGGGTCTTTCATGACCTTTGACATATCGAGTCATTTGGCTTCCTCATAAGCAACTGCAAAAGGTAATGCCTAGAGTACAGATTTCTGGAGAGCATTATCTTTGTGATGAGTTTCTGCAGGAGAGACATTTAACCATTCTGAAGTATGGAATAATCACATCTAACTTGAGGCTCCTTTGGAAGCTGCACTCTTCTAAATATAGTAGCCAGTAATTATCACTGCTGGATGTCCAGACCTTTAGCCATTGTGTAATGTCCCTGTGACTACCCAACTGACAAGACGCATGTAAATCTTTTTTGAATTTAATTTTCTGCTGTTTCATTTATCTGACTGAAATACAGTTGGTGTGTAAACATCATCAATCTTGATGTTATCAGGGAATGTTTTTGGTAATGGAACTTCAGATTCTAATAAACATCCCTTGTTTAATTCTTTTTTCTGTCTTCAGTTGTAGCTTGGATGCAAAATGCCTGAAAGTGGTAGCTACTGTCTTGTATTTCTATCTGTTGATGTCATTTCTTAAGGGGGAAGTGGATTAAAAAAAAACCCCAAAACTTAACACAGAAGACTGAAAAGATGTTAATTGATACACTTAAAGAATTTGATTTAACCTTCATTTTCTTAAGAGATTAGATTTCAAAAGTTTCTGCATTCCTTGCCAAGTACCAGGCTGGGTAATTTGCTGCAGGTTGGTTTTCAGTTTAAAATCCGCAGACACCTTTGCCTGTGAGTCCTTAATTGAAACCTGGTTTATGTGTTGGAGCTTGATATTGATCAGTTGCACAGAACAGCAGGAGTAACAAAATAGGAAGAAAAGTGTTGCCGGTGTCTGAATTTGAGGATTTGGTCTATCTGGTCATTGACTGTAGTGTCACAATCAACAGTGTTCACTGTTTGGTCCTAGGAATCTACTAATTTAGTCAAAATTCATAGTGTTGACTTCATGAAGATATTGAGACATAAATGTCTGGTTGTAGTCTTAATTCTGAATAGAAGAAACTAACTCTGATATACTGCTTTGAGTAACCTTGGTTTGTATAGATAAGAAGGACTAACTATGAGCTAAGTGGGATCAGAGAGGAGTCTCCAGAGATAAGCCAGATCGTACCAGTTCTGCGGTTGCCAGCTCAGCATAGCCTTGCATTCTGAGCCAAAGGTAAAAATACACTGCGAGGAAGACTGTGGACCTTCCTCCAGAAGACCCCGGCCCACGATCACCAGACAGCAGTGCACAGGCATCAATGGGAGGAGACTTATGATAATGAGTTCCCAGAAATAATTATAATAGCCACACCTATTCCTGGAAATAATTGTAATAACCCCTCCTTTGCCAATGAATATGTATGTTTCTCATTAGAAATAATTGCTGGCTTTGAAGAACGGTGCGCAAGTTCGGAGGAGGGATCTCCCTTGCGCCCGGCGCTGTAATAAACATGCTTACTTTATAACCTATCTCGGGTTGTAGAGTTTGGTTCCGCACATCAATGTCAGATGGTTTTTTTTAAAGTTTAAGCATTTATCTAAATCCTGTCATATCTAGGGTTGGGAATGGAAGCAAAACTGTGCCATTAAGACAGTCAGTTTTAGAAGTATGAATTAACAAAACCCCTATTTGATAGAGATAGAAGGAACCAAATCTTTCCTTTAGAGGGAAATTGTCTCTCTATTCTGCATAACAGGTTTAAAGCTTATGTGGTGAGAAACATTTTACCAAGTAGTTTTGTACGCAGTTGTGTTTTTAATTACATCTGATGTTTCTGACTTCAATTACTTACTTGTCCCAGTTTAACTTGAGAAGAGCCCTTGCAAGTAAACAAACACTTTGAAATGTTTCTTGTGAAAGCTGGGGTATGTGCTTTATATACCAGATCAAAGAACATGTTTATACAGTGACACATAATCCATGTTCTATGTAGTCATTTCCTCTAACTGTAATGAATGCCATGGGGAGGACATAATCAAGACTTGCCGCTTCCCTTATTTTGCTACCTGAGAAGTTCCCCTTAGATTAAATGCTATTAAAGACACTTGGAAGCCATCATTTCATTTTCTTTAGTATACTAGTTGTCTGAACTGTACCTGTTGGTTTTGCCACCTGTGAAATGAAAATAATATATAAATTGCCATTGTGATGGAGCCTAGTTATGCAGTTCTTGCATAATATTTTCAAGTATGTCATGAACACTAACTGGGAATTATTTGGAATGAGTTTAGGTTTGTAGCTAATGTGGTTTACAAATTCTGTGTAGCAAGGGGAACAATGCAGGTTGAAGCTGAACAATCCTGAACTCAGTGGACCTCTGTTTATTTTGCAGAGAATCTATTACAGTGAAAGCCTGTGGACTCTGACTATTGCAGCTGCTTAGGTGAATTTTAGGATATGTTTGAGCGAGATCCTGCAACAGAGTCATGACGTGGTTCTGTATTATATGTAAGGCCCTTAAATCTATTTAATCACTTGAATTTTTTTTTTTTCTGTTTAATGGTGCTACGCTAACAAACGTATGCTTCTTTCTCTCAAGTCTTTCATGCCCCAACAAGAATCCTACAATAAAATCATACTGAAATTCTGCTTAATTGTTTTAGACTTTTGTGGTAACTTGTGTTATTGTAAATATGTTAACATAGATTTGTGGGTTTTTTTATATGTGCTAAGGTAATAAACATCAGCAGAATAGGAGTGAATGCAAATAAGTCCACTGTATTGATGTGAAGTGGAACTAAATTTAGGGGAGCATAAACATATGAGTAACTTGGTGTTCTAATGAACAAATAGTACAGGTTGGAAATCACAGAAATATCAAAATCTGCTTGTGTCAAAGTACTAGTTATGCTAGGTAGACACTGTCCTTTATGGAAATACAGAAATACAAAAACACATCCTGCAGTTATTCACAGGTGCATTTTCATTGTTTTCTTTTATCCCTTATAGTACTTTGAAATTGGTTAGAAATAACTGAGTACTGATAGTTGTTCTGTGTTTCATGATGGGTTCTTCGCAGTTGCTCGGAATTAGCTCAGGTTAACAACCCTCATTTTATACCCTCAGTTGTGTGGGTTTTTGTTATGTGGGGTTTTTTTTATCCTTTGGAGAGCAATATGTCAATCTTTTTTCATGCTGACACCATATGCCTTGCTGCAAACTTGGAGGCTGCACTGAATATAAAAAAGGTGTTCAAACTTCATTATTATCCCTCACTTTGACTACTTGGGAGTTGACTTGTCTTGGTGTACATTCTAATTTGGAAAAAATGGACAAGGACTCAGGGCCCTGCCTGTGATGGTCCATGTGAGCTGCTTACACTGCCTGGTGACTAAAATCTGTGACCCCCAAATGTACCAAACTGTGCAGGTATGATTGGTACAGAGCATAGGCATATGCAGTAATAAATTAAGAAATATCTAGCTCATCCTTTTCCTGTATGAGTACTTAGGTCAACGAGTCAACTTAGAGTGACAGAGCCAGGCAGTTGCTTTTTAGCTCCAAACTGACAGAAGATTGTTATGAGAAATGAAAAAAGTTGTGGAGGTTTTCTCAGAGTGAGCATTTTGTTATCCAACTCACTCTAATGGACGTTTGCTACTCTTTTTATCTTGTGGGATTTAGATTTGCCCCGAGGTTTAACAAGTGTTTTGATTAAGGTGTTGATTATAGCTAGAGCAATGTTAGTGTATAATTTTACTAATTTCTAAACATTATCAAACCAGGACAGTTACTGGCTTTGATCATATCACTAAAAGAATTATTTTTAATAGGTAAGAGTAAAAATTAATGTATCTTACTATTGTGGTAAAACAGGCAAAGACAGATTCATACTTCTAGAGTTTTTTATTGTGCAATTTGTAGAAGAATATTCCTTTGATTTAAAGAAACTACTTCATTTTGAGCCACCCTACAAAAAAAGAAAAGCCTCTATCTTACTGCTTATTACTTGGCATTTGAATGTGCTCGCTACAGAATACTCCAAGTTTGCCTGTGGCTTATTTAAATGCGAAAGAACACATGTGGGTAGCTGGGAAACACGTTTATGCAAGCTATTATCTTTCTCTTCCCAATTCAGTAATTCCAAATACAAGTATGCTTGCCTGCCCCTAGGTAGTATTGGTATGTAATTGCCTTTGACGGTTAGTTGGTTTTGGCTTTGTCATGAAAAACAAATCTATGAATTCTCTATATTAATTATAATATTTTTAGCATCATTTTTTGAGATCAGTATAAAGTGTAATACAGTGTAATCATCTACATCAGAATCTTTGAGGAATCACAATAACAGTGATTCATTCATAATTCACCATTTCCATTATCTTCTTTCTACATTTAGTATGTGGTAAAATTTATAGCTTCATTTACATTGTGTTCTATGAATAATAGAAGAAATACAGTGAAGACCATGGGAAATGATCTTGCTGCTGCAGATGCACTCTTAAGCAAATTTGCATTACAATGCAGCATGTTTCCTCCTGCATGACAGTTTCTACAGAGCCTGCAGCTGCAATGGGGACACTTCAGATGGTCTTGTTAAATGTAAACTCTTTCGTTTTCATTTTCAAAGGAGCATGGTGATGAAATATTAAAAAAAAAAAGCTTTAGGTAAATGGTATAGTTTCAGCCTTTATTTTTCCACCTACAGTATACTATCTTCATTTGAGCGTACTCATAGACAACAAGTAGAAACAGGCGTACTGAAGTAGGCAACTACAGTTTATAAGAATCCTTGTTACCACTCAGTGTTTGAAAGCGCTTCTAGGTACTAATGTAGAAATCATTTCTGTGGTGAATTAGCTACTGTTACAACACTGTCTTGGAGTGTAATCTCTCACCAAAGAAGTAGTTGTAATAGAAAAAACTAGAAAAGTTTGCTTATATGGCATAATCAAATCCTTTTTCCTTTTATAAAGCATCACATCTGATTTTTTTTCATTTTCTATTAAATTGTTTCCAGCATTCAGTAACCTTGTACTGCATTGCGTTTTCTTAGCGTGCAGTCATCAGTAGAGATGACCTTAACTGCAACTTGCTAAATCTGATAATTCATTGGTGATGGATTGTCTGTTACAGTTAAGAACTGATAAGATATGCTTATTAGCTCAGTTAAAAGTTAGAGTTTAATTTTGCTTTTAGATGTTAAATATTTAGCTTGTTTCCACTGAGACTGCACAAATAACTGCACAAGCCATTGAGGCAATAAATAATCTTTCAGTTTGTATTCAACCCCCCACAATAATGTATTATACATCAGAGCTATTTCTTTAAATAGCAGAGAGATCGTGATATTTTTTCAGGATGATAAAAGTGACTAATCTATTAAACAAAAACAAGCAAAGAAACAGAAGAACAAGAAAAACCCCACAAAACAACTAACCAGCCAAAACAACACCAAGTTATCCAAACATGAAAGCAACTTAAAATTGGTTTGTTGGCTTTTTTTTTCCCAGGGGTTAAGTCTCAGAAAGCTGTACAGTGCATTGTTTTGAGTGAGTTGCAAACTTTAATTTGGTTGAATTCATTCTTATCCCCTTTTTGTGCCAGCACTCAGCTAGACATACTTCAATAAGAAACATTCTGGGAAGAGTAAACATTTTGCTATAAACTGACTCATTGTCATTCAGACCAGAAATGACAGTTAAAAGGATTGGGCTATGTTTCATTTATTAGAACTCAATGCTTTCTGTGTTAAATAGCATAGCACGGGTTAGTTCTCCAACATATTATCCAGAGCAGTATTCAGATGTCTTAAGATGATGTCAGAACTCTTTTTTTTTTTTTTTAATACAGTGAGTTTCTTATCGGAGTTAATCTTGTCTGTATAGAGTAAAAGCCATTTTTTTAATAGAAGTCTGATGTAAAGAGTCACAAAGCTGTTACTTAGGCACTTAATTTTTTTTTTTTAAATTGCTCCTTTCTGAAAGTGTTGATGTGGAAGTTTTGCTCTTACCTTCCTGATATCATAGGATCATTTGGGTTGGAAAAGGCCTGTAAGATCAAGTCCAGGCATTAACCCAGCACTGCTAAGTCCACTGCTAAACCATGTCCCTCAGTACTGTGTCTACATGTCTTTTAAATCCCTTCACAGCTGGTGACTTCACCACTTCCTTGGGCAACCTGTTCCAGGCCTTGACAACCCCTTTTGGTGAAGAAATTTTTCCTCACATCCAACCTAAGCCTCCCCAGGCACAACCTGAGGCCATTTCTTCTTGCCTTTTGCTTCTTGAGAGAAGAGACTGACTCCAATCTCCTTTCAGGCAGTTGTAGAGAGAAGAGAATGTCTTACTCGAGCCTCCTTTATTTCAGACTAGAGGACCCCAGTTCTCTCATCTGCTCCTCATAAGACTTGTGCCCTGGACCCTTCACCAGCTTTCTTGCCCCTCCAGAGACACATTTCAGCACCTCACTGTCTTTATTATAGCGAAGGGCCCAAAACTGAATGTAGTATTCAAGGTGCAGCCTTGAGTTAGATATTGCTCAATTATGCAGGGTTTTTAATTCTAAAATACTAGGCTTTATCTAGCTTTGCAGACATGTCAGATAGATCCACACTTCATCTTTAATGTGCCTGTCAGACTACTCTAATTGTTTTTGATAATCCTTTCAGTGAAGTTCTTCAAGACAAATAGGACCTAATTAACTATTGGACTCATTAGGTAAAATCCATGCTCTGTGTAGGTCAATAGGACATTTTCTACTGTTGTCAGTAAAGCTAAGATATCGACTATTTATTTCAACATAAAGGAGTAACAGTTTCAATCCCAGAGCTGTTTTTCTGTACTCTGGCCTTTTAGAGATCAACATTACTACTCAATGAGTTTTAACTGCTAGATAGAAATGTATGAGACACACATTTTATTGTTGTTGTGTGTGGTTGGTTTTTTATAACTGTTTAACATGATTCCTCTTCTATTGACCAGAAAGGGCCATCAACTTTTTTGTTCAGAACAGTGTCTTTTTTTTTTTTTCCTGAAGCTTTATAGGAAAGATTTGACAGGACATAAGAATGTGAATGGTGTGTGTGATCCAATAGATTGGCTTGAGTCATCCTGGGAGAACTTGTCTAAGCAGCATAGAGAAATTCAGTTGCACCTCATGATTCTAGTTTCCTTTTTTCTATCTGCATCCTGCCTGAAGGTGAACTGGGCAGAAAAATGAGTCTGAACTACAGATATAATATGCACATGAAACATCCTTTGTTCATCTTTATCAGGTATGGGTCAGAGGACTTTGCACAGCTTCTGGAATAAGTTCCACTTCAAGCTCAAGATCTTTTATACCACAGCAAGCATGTTACTTCATTAATAACAGCAAGACCCACTGCAAAGTTTCTCTCCCCTGTGCATAGTCCCCAAAGAGCAATATGAGTCTGAACCAATGTATATCTTCTCTTAGCCTGAAAATAGGATTATAGTACATGACTAAAGCAGAGAGATTAGGTGATAAAATGATAATTGCTATTCTCAACCTGATTTTTAGTAGTTTGGATGGCTCATTGATCAGACATTGCTCTTCAACTTGGTCTTTCATCAATCCTCTCCCCTACTGTAAATGCCTTTACATGCATTTACAAATGCCTGTGTTTTGCAGATATATCAAATACATGTTGTTTTCTTCAGCTAGAGTATTTCATACTCTTGACTTTGCAAAGAACTGTTTTATGAACAGTCCTCTTCCTTATTGAATAAAGGCTGGAAATAACAATTACAGATAAATCATTATACAGCAATACATCTAAACCAGTAATACACAGTAGAGCTGTATATTATTATTCTTTCCTTCTTTATAATAAATAATGAGCAAAAAATTGCTTGCTCCATATTTAGTAGAACACTTCCATAAACCTACATCTGTCTTATCTGTTTACCAGGACATAACAGTCCCTGTGATGTGAGCATGTAAATGTTGAATAGCAAGAAATTTCCATGGTTTCCAAGAAAGTACTGTGGGGGGAATGAGTACAGCAGTAATTTCAGCTACTTGATAGAAATCAGTGTAATGCTGGTGTATGTAACGGTAAATGTGCTGTATATCAAGCAGAGACGTGCAGAGTACACCCAGTGAAACACTGTTATTTTATCGTGATTACCTTATGAGACCACCATAGAGGTTTCAGTGAAAAAATAGCCTTTTTTTGGGGAACAAAATCATTCTAACAATATGAGTAATAATGGGATTAAAAATATAGTTGGTCATTTTATTTTTATAGCTAGATGTTTGAAAAGTTACGCTGGCTAAATCACTTCCTCTTGTCAGAGATGACTCTGTATTTTAGAACTGAAAGTGAAACCAGGATCCTCACATTAGTCTCCTGTTTCTACCTGATCTCTTGCATCAGTCATTTTTTCAATTCTATGGTGAATGAGCAAAACCAGAAAACACAAACATGATTTGTTCCACTCACTTTTGATTAAAAAAAAAAAAATTAAAAAAAATTAAAGAACTGTGTCTGGGTATTGTGGATTTACAATCTGTGTAAGAATTTTAAAAGATTGGCAGAGTCACTGGTCAGGGAAGTATTAAATAGTCTGTTGCAGCATCCGTTTAGTAGGCTTTAATTTGTTAGTGTCATTACATGCCTCTCTTGTAAAGAGTGCTTCTGTTGTACCTAATTCTGGCATCTGTTTGCATGCTGTTTTATTAGCACCAGTGTTTTGAACTATAAAGTGTTAGATCTGCCCTTAGGGCCACTTTCATGGATATCAACAGAAAAATTGCATTTATGTAAGCACAAGGTTTTTGTAATATGTTTGTTTTCCTTAAATCGCTGAGAGAACTTGGACATCACTGGAGTATAATGAAATTTCAACTGGTATCTGAAAGCTGAAACTCTTCTTTAATCATTCTCTCATTTTTACTTTAACCATCTCATTTAACTTTTAAAAATTAACTTTATTTTTTTATCAGTCTAAACCCAGTGCTGTTAAATTTTGGCCTTACCTCTGTACTTGAGCTGTTTGCAGGACTGCAGTAGAAGGGGATAGTTTGAGGCAGTCTCTGTTCCCTTAGCATGACTGCTGACGTCTTGAAAAGGAATGTGAAACTGTTAAAACATATTATACAGCTTGTAGCAATCTTGTTGTTCTCGGTCATTTCCAAAAGGAATTCAACAGTATATGATTCAATCTTAAATACCAAGTTTTCAGTCTCCGGAGAGATGGCTACAGTCAGAATTCTGACCGTACTAACACACTCGGGGAGTGTTGGTGTGATGCTACAACAGGGACTACTCTAATTGCCTAGTCCCGTACTAATTTACTGGGACCTGTGCCTTGTTCCCAGTATAGCTGAGAGCTACGTGGAGAAACTCAGTAGGAGATGGAATTAAATCCGTAAGTGCAAAGCTTAGTTTTTCTTACTCATGAAACAACTGGTTTAAATTCGAAAACCTCATGACCTATATAAATATTTTTCTACCATTATTTGGTTTCAGTGCGCCGTTTTTTTTCTGTTTTTTGGGGGGATGTGTTTTTACCATGAGAGTATCTCTAGTGATGTGCTGCTCTTAAAAATTGCGAGACTGTGACCAAAGACAGATCGTATTAGTGTAACATACCAATCTGCTACTATTTGGATGATATTGTTCAGAGTTATGATACCAGTTTGAAGGAAGCATGTGGGAATCGTGACTTCTAGTACTTGTATTTTTTTGAAAGAATAAATAGATACAAGTGGTTTTCCTTCATGATGGAGTGTAAAAAAAACCCCAAACTATTAAGCTGCAGATATTCAGCATAGGCTGAGTAGCTTTGGTGGGGTCGTGCAGCTAGGACTGCAACAGCAAATCTGAGGTATGGTCTTTTTCTTGGACTTAATATATTACATTATTTACAATAATCTATCCTATTGACACTGTTTGGTACCGTATTTTAGTTATGTCTTTTGAATATGCTGAGTGATGTATATCTGGGATTCAGTTAAAAAAAAAAAAGGCAGAAAAAACCAAACCCCACAGACAAACCAAAACCAAAACCCCAAAAAAAACCACACAAAAAAAGCAGCCTATTGTTTCATGAGGTTGATGTCACTGGCTTGCTCAACTTAAGGCTCTGTCCTCTGATAGAAAGGCATTCTAACCCATTGAGGTACTCTAGGCTGCAACACTGTTGTCTACACAAGTGTTTAGATGTTCTAAGTAGGTGGAACATGTTTGAAGTAAATTATCCTTACAGTTGGTAATGATGCTCTTGTAAGATGCCTTCCTCTCTTCTTCATATTGGCTGTAAATTTGTGCATTATGTAGTGCTAGAAGATACTGTATGAAAGGCTTTGTGGATGAAACTTAAATCATTAGGGCACACTTTTTTTTTTTTCAAAGATGAAAGGTATCAGGAACTTTCATATCTGGCGTATTTCCTGCTCTTCAATTAAGTTCTATAATTATCTCTGCAATTTGAAATGAATAACAGTATTTAAATGTCCTGTCATAAACTCCTGTGTGCTGCAGAATTGCTCCTGCATTCCAGTCCAGAGTGGCTCTACACATCTCACCAATGTGTAGAATTATATCTACCTCTTTTCAGGTTCAGAGTGTGTTTTGAATTTGTGATGTATAGAATATTGAGATGTCCTAACATAGGAAACTGATTTCATGCTGTTCTTTTTCTGATGGTACTTTTGTGTTATTTCAACTAAATCATAAATGGCTGTGATAAAACCACATAAATTTTATTTACCTGTTTGTCATAGTTCCCCTCTTTTTTTTTTTTTTTACTCAAGCAATTAAATTACTTGAGCAAGAAATATTTACTATCATCCCTAATTTTGACCAGCTTAACCCTTTTGACCTGCTCTTTAAGGCTGTACCTCTGTGGCACGGGGAGCAGACAGAGATGGCATGGTTAATGTTTAAAGAAAAGTCGAGTACAAGAGCACTAAAATTATTTGATGTATCAAGATTAGAACAGAATCTTACCTAGCTCAGGTGACTGGTATGTTCTAGAACCTGAGCAGACATTTAGAAATAGCAGTCTGTTTTGTTTCTGAGTTATACAGCCTTTTTTATCTTGGAATGAGGCTGTAGGTCCTCTCTGAACTTCTGTTTCAAAGTCTCAAATCTATTTCACTAGGTGCAGGTAGCTGCATTATGATTTGAAGAAATGTATTGGTTTAATCTTCTGTTAGGGCTATAACAATATTGCCTTTGGAGTCCACCTTGGTAATAAATATGACCTCTTCGTTGCCCAGAATAAAATAATTAAAATAAAAATTGAATGTGCCAGAAAAGTCTGTACTACAAACAGAATGGAATCGTGGGCTATAATTCTGCACATTTGAGCTGGCACAATATTCAATATCTTGAGAACAAGGAGGATTTCATAATAAGGTTGTATTTCACAAGAAACTTTAAATACAATTTTCAAAAGCTTTTTTCTCCCCAAATGAAGTTGCACCTAGTGCTACTGATAAGACTTACAGTATAATTAAATTACTTTATTGTCCTCTTTTTTGAGGTGACCTACCTATGTGAGTTCTGGCTGTGGAACTAAACATACATTTAAAAGAGGTATGGGAAAACTATATCTGCTGTCATCCAGCCAGCATATATTTGCATTTTGTGCTATCACAATAATAGTAGTGAGTATTTTTGAACAAAGGTGTTATATTTAAACTTTCCATCTTTGTTATTCCATTACTGGATCTTAAAAAAGCAAACATACATGGCCCACTCCACCCCCCCATACAATAAAAAATTAGCATATCCTTATGTTCTTTTTTTTTTTACTATATCCTTTGTTTTAATGGTAGTCTGATGCATGTGTTGTACCTATCTGATCAAGGATGAGCATAAAAAAAAACCCCAAAAAACTATAAAAGCTGTTAATAGAAAAATTGTGGTTTAACTTAAGTGCTTAAGTGTTGGTTGTTTGGGGTGTTTTTGCTGTTTTCTATTAGTTGGCATTATTGCAAAATGCTAAGTTACCTGTTCAAGCGTTACTTAAACCAGTTTCCTCTTCAGAGAATATCATGGAGAACATAAGATTGTTATCAAATTCAGTAGGATAGTCCCTCTCATTCCTTTGGGATGCTGTATTCATTTTTGTAGTGAGCCAAAGTTGTGGAGATTGTGTTTTACCTAACATGTTCTCTTAGTTTCTTCTGTGATGATAATCCAGTAGCACCTTTGGCAGATGCCTCTTTTTATTCCTAGACTTACTCTCTTCTGTCACAGTTTTGAGCTATAGTTCACTTCCAGGTAATAAAATCAACACATACATTCATAAAAAAGATTTATCTTGTTAAGGGGAGTTCAGTTCATCATATTTCCTGTCATAGAATTGTTGTGTTGAAATGTATTCTTCATGGGGGGATGGACAATGCAGACTTTGTGTTTCTGGGCTTGTGAATTACACAGGTATTGTCTGAGTCTGTCCTTCATTTCTTCATTCTTGAAAGAGTAAGAGATGCGTGTAACAGATGATGCAATGTATTAACTTGTTCAGCTTTTAACAGTTATGGAGGGGAAAACGTTTCTACTAGACTTTGCATAAATGGATGTTTGTATTGGGGATTTCCACTGGTCTTGAAAGACCCTCATCAATCTTTACAGAGGTTGTATCACAATTATTGTTTAAACTATAGAAGGAGCTAAATCTAATCTAGTGTTCATGATACTTGCTAAATTCTGTGATGGGTGGGTGTGGTGGGTTTTTTTTTCCCCTCTCAAGAGAATGAACATTTATTTTTGTTAACAATGTACCTATTTTTCAGTAACCTGGCAGCACTGGAAACAATGTCTGATTTTTCATCTTGGAGAATACTTGGAGAATACTTGGAGAATAAAGATAAAACCAAGTTCCAGAGTGATACAGTGGCAGGCTTTTCTAACAAGTGTGTCTACCTTAGAACTCTGTTCCCAAGGGTAAGAAGGAGGGGAAAACTATCAAATGCTGCAACTTAGTCATTGACAATACCTATACCTGTAATAATAAAACGTCTGTAAAGGAATAGTATTTAAATTTGCAAACAGTTCCTGAGTTCAAGCGGTTTCTTTATTAAATATAAAACAATAAGATGGCTTAATGTGTATTGTGACTAAAATTTCAATAGAGTTGATCCTTGAGATGTTTTTGTAAGTGTATATAGGAGTACTAAATATACATTTTTAAAAATCTTGGTCTTTTGGGACTGCTTTTTACCTCACATTGTTCTAACAGTCAGGATTTTAACAAAATAATATTGCTTGAAACTTTGGGACAGTATAACAACCTACTGAATAGTCTGTGTGTACTTTGCACAAATTCAGGTTAAGTTAAAAACTTATATTGGTACCCAGAGATAATCTGCAGAGGGTAAAGCTACTTCAAGTGGGCATTAAATGACTTTACAGAAGCCACATGATAATACTGCCAGAGCTGGGATTTTGGTTGTGGTGTTGTGTAGTGATGTTCCAGGCTCTCTCTCATCTTTACATCTCTTAGATTTTAGTCCCTGCTAAATACGTGTTTTCCAATCAGCTTCAGAGAACCTCTTTTCATTTTAGGCCGTAAATTGTAAATTTTTGATTCCGTAGCTCCTGTAACATTTTGATTTATTTACCAAGACAAACTTTATGAGGTCTTCAACAGAGGAACTATTTCAAAGTCTTCCCTGGCTTAGGTTTCAATACCGTTCTAATATCTCTTCAGACTGTAAGCAGTATTTCCTATCACAGAATGATACATAGAACAGAGCAGGAAAATCCATTGCGTCTAGATGTAGGCCTGGAAGTATTTGCCTGACAGCCTGGAAGGAGCAGTGTGGCCCTTGCATAGTCACTGTTGCTCCATCCCCTGGGTCTAATGTTGTTTCGCAAGCATAACATCTGGAAGGTAGGACAGCGTGATGGTGAAGCACCTGAAAACTTGATTATTAGGCACTGTAAGATCATGTGAGGAAAGCCAGTTTTCAGAAGGGGTATGCCAGAGTAGCTCAGAGTACATGGTGCATGTACATTGAACATCAGTGTGGTTCTGCTAGAGAGTGAGACTTGCATCTTTCAGGGACTTATATCTGATCAAACTGGAGATTCATTGAAGTAAGCAGATCATTTAGGACTGAAGGGTTGTCACCATTAGCCTGTGCAATAAAATCACAGAGCAGCAAACACAGGATGAGTATCACAGCTACAAACCATATTTCTTACAGGCTTTGTGCAAAGTTATGTGGTAAACTAGAAGGGACTGTAACACTACAAGTGGGAATAATGTCTAATTTAAATACGACACAAACATAGTGTTCAAGCAG
The DNA here is from genome assembly GCA_033439905.1 of Ceryle rudis. NCBI lineage: Eukaryota > Metazoa > Chordata > Aves > Coraciiformes > Cerylidae > Ceryle > Ceryle rudis. Next base: position 134,313 of record JAAGNO010021249.1, on the reverse strand, counting down.
CCTCTATAGTAAATCATATCTCAATAGGATAAAGCTAAAATACATTGACTATTGATCCATTTTTCTTTCTTCTTTGAAATCATACTGGATGGGTTTCTGTTAAAAAGCAGACAGAAGTAAAACATACCGCATAGGTCTAGGCATTCATTTCTAAACCTTAGAGAGAAGCAAGTGTTCCACAGGTATTGATTCAGCAAACAAACTCTATTCGATCTCTGCACCAAGTTAAGGTGGATTTGCAGTGTCAGAGGCAGAAGAACCCCATTTTTCATTGTCAATGTTAGATCTGCATCAGGTGTTCTGGCTGCGGGTAACTGCAGGGAGTTGGGGGTGCTGCCTTTAGCAGCCAGTCTGCAGGATAGAAATCAATCAGTTCATCACAAGACTATCTTCTGAAATATTACTGAATTTCACTTCTTCACTGACTGATTTTGGTGTTTTAGGGAATGTGCATGATGAGCTGTTTATGCAAAAAGAATCTTATTTATGGACTTAACTTATATTATAAGTAAGTGTTCTATTTAAAATATTATTTTTCTTGTTGCTATAACTCCTACTTTTTTTTTTCTAAACAGGAGACTGCTACCATGAGCATTGCTGGATATCACTGCTGGAACTTGCTGCTTGCTTTACTGGTAAAGTTTTCAACTCATTCTTTGTATCATCAAGATCCTTATGTCTGTGGAGAAGATTCATTTAAGATGTTGTAATTTACAGTAGAAACACAATTGCCAAGAGCCCAGATCTTTTACTGATAAGTAATGCTAAGAGAGCTGGTCTTGAATATTCAGCATTTGAGAATTTGAGGGTTTTTTCTTTACTAGTAGGTTTGTTGCATCTGTGAAATTATGTCCCATCCATTCGTATATCTTTGTTGTGGAGCATTGAGGTAAGTAGGTTAAAAAGAAATCACTTCACGTCCATGAATTGAACTGACATATTTTATTCCAACTTAATTTGCTATTGAAATATCTTTCTGAGATGCCCTTTGCCTTACAAGAACTGTAGATTATGCACTTCATGCCTCTGCTGTATTTTAATAAAGGCAAGACACAGTTCAAATTAAATACATGTTGAAATATATGTGCACATACAACATCTAAACTACAGTCTTCAGGAAGGAAATAAGTGGGACAATATTTGAAGCTGAATTGATAAATAGGTACATATTTCACTGTAATTTGAAATTGCAGTATCTCTTGTCTAATTGCTATGAGTAATTGTGGCAGTTTGTTATGGCATTAAATGAGTTTAAAGCAACTATTGTTTATGTCTTTCTAGTGAGATGTATATATTTTATCTATTAGTTCAACAGCACGTTTTGGTGCTTTTTGTGTGAGAGATACAGATTAAATTAGAGCTATTTCAACAGTGATACTATATGCAGAAGCCTTTTTCAGCCTTTGTTCAAAGAGTTCTGGTAAATGCTTTTCCCTAAACCCCCTCAAATGCTCCTAATTTTCAAGAACTCCCCTGATAGTTCTTTCAAAATTATTTCTGTCCCCTTTTCATCTGCGATGTCTCATTAAAAACTGGGATGTGAGTAGGATATAAGTTTCCAACATGTTTTAAAGTATTTAAATATACCACTTTGGGAGCCTTTATTCTTTCATTTCAAAAGGTACCCTAATTGTGGCTTTTTCCTGATATTTTTTTTTTTTTTTATTCCCCCTGACCTTTTTTCATTAGTTATTTCCTCTACACACTAAACCCCTGAGTAGTGCCCTCATATTGCTGTTACAGGTTCTCATGCTGGTATTATGCATGATCTCATTCTGCAATATGATATGTACAATGATCAATCATAAAAATGATTTTTTCTTATTAAAATAACTCTTTGCAAGGTACCTTTGTCCTTTCACATATGAGATGATTATTAAAGACAAGCTGGACCTAAAGTAATTGCTGTCAATTTTTCTATGGGAATAGAAAAGGTGCACTTCTAAATATTGTTTTTGAGTTCCAGTAAGTATAAAATCATAATAAATATGCTGTAGAGATGCATTACTCAAGTTCCACCCTGAAATCAGGCACTTGTGAGCAAGCATTGGGAACCCCTTCAAACAAGTGAATCTGAACAGATGACCATTGTAACCACGGGAAGAGCAGGATGGGTTGCAGGGCTGGATAGTGAAGGTGTTCTTAAAGCTAGTGTTCTTTCTGAGGTTCAATGTGCTCAAATGTAATCCAAACTGAGTTGTTATTGTTTCAAGAATGTTTCTGTCATGCAGTCAGTAGGTCTGTATACTTGCAAAAGCTTGGACAATCTTTCTAGGCATATGCCATTTGGTTCTGTAAAGAAAGCAAAGAAAGCTTTCCAAAGAGGGTATGACAGGGTATATTTTTGATTTCCAGCTCTGAGCTTTCTGAGAGTCAATGCCTCTGAAGCTTCTGTTGGGATAAAAAGAATCCTGTGGTTTCCCCAGCTCTGGGCAATGGAGCCTTAAAAGTAGAATTGCATTTAGGTGAACAAACACAAGCTGTTCATTGTCTCCACGCTTGTTACTCATCCCCTTAAGAACTTACCATCAAAAACATTTTAATTGCGTATTTTTCCAATTAATCTAAATTTGCCATTAGGTTTTTTACATTGAAATTTGGTGACGCAGCACATATATGGTGTGTAATATCTGATGTTAGCACAAGATAATACTGAGCATATAGAAAGCTAATAATTTTTATCTGCTCAATTCCTCTCCGATGCTCTTCTTCAACCTAGAGAAGCACTTCTTGGTCATACACAGCAGCAAGCCCAGTTTATCACTGTTGTGGGTTCTGAAATGTTGCTTCTGGGATGACTGAACACAGTAGTCATTGTGTGTTTAGGTGTAAGCAACAGGGAACAGGTTATACCAGCTGCCTACTACCAGTTGTATTGTATTCCAGGTTTGTTGATACACCTAGTAGGCAGAGGGTTTATCCTTACTTTGCTAACTTTCAGTCTAACTTACTGCAGATAGTACAGGAAAAAACCTTTAAAAACCACTTTTGTTTTTACACATGTGTTTGAACCTATGTGGACCGATGCATGGTGATAGACACAGAAATACAGGGTAGAGTGGAATTGTAGAAAGTGTGTGTGTCACCTCATAGCGTCCTAGGAAAAATGCCTCCCCCCCAGTTATACAGAAACTCAAGATGGCTACTTGTGCTCTTTTAGATAACTACTGAAGAATATAAGAAGGGCACATGCTCAGAAATTGAACTCCTAGAAATAAAAATCTGTGATCAGATATACTTCTTAAGAAAAAGTGGAAAAAACAAATATTATGCACAAATTGTCTTTAAACAGAAGAAATTGATGGGGGGAACCAACTGTTTCGTAACAGAAATAAATTTGTCTGCCTGTGGTATTCTTATAGGGCTCCAGCAGAGTGGTTTTTGGAAGAATTAATTCTGTTTTGGAAATGCTACAATTCATTTTGGTATTTTTGTGTAACAAAAGAAAAATGTCCAGTTTTGTTTGTCTCCTTAGTGTATATATCTGTGTGTAAGGCAATGCTTGAATAAAATGTCTTTGGGGACATGAAGGGTTTTTATTTTAAGTTTGCATCCTGTCAGTTCAATCTTGATAAAATGTTCAGTTAAGGTACTTCTTGTTTACCTACTTCTAATGAGTTGTTAATGATACCTAAACAGAACGGCAGATTGATTTCCCCCCCGCCCTTCTCAAATTCTCTTTGTTTTCCAGTATATTGTCAACTACAGTTGTCCCACAGAACAATAACTTCAGCATTGTAGCTCTGTGTAGAGAAAAGCTTAGTTGCTGGTTGTGCAGAAGGTTGTGGTACTTGCTTGTAGCCTTGTTACTAGTGCTGAGACTGCACCAAAGTTGTGTGGAAATGACTGTGGGCTTCTGAGGGAGAGCTGTGCCTTCCCAGGTTTCCAAAGAGAGTGTGGGTTTTGGAGAGTGGAACTCTGAAGAGATAGTTTCAATTTAAGAGGCAACAGAGGAACAAGCTGCTTTCATAAGGTGAACAGGCTGTAGTGGATGGGAAGGATGGTGGTTGTGATAAGTATCCTGTGTGGTGGATGTGTGTGTTGTTTATATGCAAATATATACACATGAAATATTTTATGTGCATATTCTGTGTGTACATAAAAAAAAAACCCCAAAAACCAAAAAACACCAGAAAATCACACACAAGAAAAACCCACGCAGGAAAGTGGGAAGAGACTGAGGCAGATGTGGTGGGATGTGTATGTCTGACTAGGCAGAAGCTGACAGATCCTGATGCGTTGCTTATGAGCTGCAAAGCTGTGGTACCTGGCTGGAAGAACTGCAGTTCTGGCAGTGTCAGATACTTGCTGTTGCCACACCTACCTCTGTCTTTCAGTGGTGCTGGGACTCTGTTCACAGCTGTGTATTTGCAAATGTGGTGGGTTATATGTTGGCTGAGTAAAAGTTCTTGCAGAACTAAGGGGATGTAAATGTTTTAGTTTGTTTCTTTACTGTCCCACCAGTCCCCATTTCCATGCCTTATTTCCTAACTTGCTGGATCCTTAGGAGAGCATGCTCTGAAGTGGTGTCTGTGTTTATGTGCAGTCTGTAAGAGCCCTGTTACGAGGGTGGGATGACTTTCCTATGTCTGCAAACTAGAAAAGCTTTACGCTCTGCTGTTTCCAAATGCAATTATCGAAATTGTGTGTACTTTTGAACTTGATCCTGGCACAGCTCTAAGCTTTCCATGTGTATGTCAAATTAAACACCAGAGGCAGCTGAATGGCCTGTGTTTGTGCTATGGGTCTTGAGTCAGAACTAAGTTGGTATTGCAGTGACCCTATAATTTATCCGTGAGGGGGACACACACATGGGACAGGGACCAGGAGTGTCTTCTCTATTGATAAGCCCTTAAACATTGAATACACTGAGGTGTTTGCAAGGTCATATCTTTCCAAATTGAGTGGGAGTAAAAGCCTTTAATGTATGAACTTTCTAATCTGGTATTCAAAATTAGAATTTAGAAATTGGTTGAAAACAAATAGTTCAAAACTTGTCAAAGCTTAGAAATCGGTAGTTGTGAAGCAAACACCTTGTATGGACTTACTGTCCTGTTGTACAAAGTGCGAAAGACCTCTAGTCAGTACATTAAATCCTTAGCTCTACTACCTGCAGTTGGTAGTGACTTTTCTATCAATTTCTCATCTCGCCTCTATCTCGGTTGTGGAGAAGAAGGCTTAGTTGTTTGTTTTCCTTGTGGGGAGGAATAAGGAGAATGCCTTGAACCTGCTAAATGGCAGAATGACAGAGAAAGAACAACTGTAGACGGTCTCCAACTTCAAAAGTAATAGAAATAGTCATGTAATAAAAACAATTGAGCTGGAGAAAAATCACGCCAGGAGTGTTTTATATAAATGTGCAGTGTGTTGTTAGAGGAAAACTAGAAATATACATCTCCTGGGGAAATCCATAATAAGCTTGTTAAACTAAATCGATAGACAACTAATGTAAACAAAAGCAAGAGCAAATCTCAGTAAACACTTCAGGTAAATGAGGTCCCAGTAAGACTCCAAAGATGAAAGAGAATAGTCAACAGGTGACAATGATAACTCATTGTCCAAGTCTTATTGTGGCATCATCAACAAAAAACTCATTTCAGAGTGAAGAAATACAGCTCCCATCTACTAGCCCTTCAGCCCAAGATGGACTTAAGTAGGGTAACATACTACTGCTTGCCTTCCTGTGTGCAGCAACTGCTTTTCAGTACTGCTTTAAGAAGTTCCCTCCTCAGGAAGGCTCCTGCTTGCTGTGAAGTCTAATAAAGTGAAATTTACAGTAACAGACTTGTTCTGTTTTCTTTTTTTTGTGTTCTAATTCTTAGGAACACTTCACCATGCCCACCTGTCTCTGTTGGTGGGGGTGGGGCGGAAACAGTGTAGAGCTGTTGAGATTTCCCACTTCAGCCTTGGATGCATGTAGAGTTTTCACATGCAGTCTGGAGCTGTGGAGAATGAATGCTGCAGGCAAATGCATGCAAGGACTGGCTCCCAGTCAGGACTTGTAAAAAACATGTGGAGGTCACTTGGCTGTTTATTGAAGTGCCTGTCTCTTTGTACTTGTAATGCAACCATATTTCTCAGTACTGTTTTCTCCACTGGTTGCCCACCTTTACTTGTGGTACCTACAAGACATAATGCTGGCAGCAGTTTTACCATTTGTACGAAGTGAAACTGTGACAAGAAAAGTCTCTGGTGTAAATACTGGAAGCACTGTGTTAGGCAGGCACTGATTTCCCAACACATTGAATATCTCAGGTATTTGGGGGTATAAGCTTTCTGCATGATCTATCAGGTTTTTGTTGTAACTATTGTAAATTGTATTTGAGTTGTGGGTAGCATCATATTTGTTCCATTTCTTAGGAACAAAAAAAACCTGCGCATTTGTTAATTAAAATGGAGGTTTTAATAATAAAATTAAAAGTAAATTATGTTTAAGTTATGTGGTGAAGAGCCTTGCCACTTCTGTAGCATTTGTAGAGTGGTGCAGTTTATTTTGGTGTTGCTTTTGTAGTTTGGTTTTCTTTTTGTTTTCTGTTTTGCATTGGTTTTGGGTTTTTTTTTTGGGGGGGGAGGGCAGTAAAGTCTATGACTCCCTTGTCAGTGGATTATTCTGGATTTGTTTTTTTTTTTTTTTCATATATAGGCTTAAGTGAAATTGCTCAGTCATGTTTGTGATGGACATTAACAGACAGCTTTAATCACTCTGCCTTCCAGAGAGTCAAGTGTTTTTCCATGATCTTTTTTTGTGCAGAACTAGTCTGAAAAATCTTTCTTAACTTGGTTATAAGGCCGCAAGGTGACGGGTGGCTGGGTATGGGCACTTCAGGGCATTCAGTGATACTTGCAGCAAATGCTGTGAAAGCACATACTTCATCAGCTTCTCCTGCTTGCTGCACAGAAGTTTTTCTTCACTGAATATTTTTCCAGGGGTCACCACTAAGCAGTGGAGGATGTGAATAGCTGTGTAGTGCTACCCTTTTCTTGGGTTCTCCTGAACCTTTTGCTCTAACAGCATAAACACTGAGGTGGGTTATAGGGAGGCAGAGGAATGGTTTCAGCCTGTATAAATGTGTTACAAAAACACGTTGATGCAGGTATAACCCTCCTGAAACCTGTCTCTAAAAGGGAAGCAGAAATGCAGTGAATTTCTGTGTGGGCTTCAAATAAAACAAACTTTGTTAAAAAAAGTCAAATCAAAGATAAATGTTTGCAGAATAAGATGTAAAAATGGTCAACTTTTGTGTGCTACTTAGTCAAGTATTAACACCTGTATTGGATGAGCATTTTTTTAAATGTAAGCATTATTTTTTTTTTTTGACTAAAGACTTAACTATAGGTATTTTCTTTGTAAGACCCCACTCTTCACCCCCTACCCTCCCTTTTTATTTTCTGGGCCTTGGTCATTGCCCCAGGAATAAATTGAGGCTCTGATGAATGGAAGCCATGAAATGATCAGAGACTGATGGGAGGTAGTAAACTGAGAAACAGGAATCATTCATTACTGATAAACAGTATCAGAAAGCACTAGCACTGTAATTTAGAGATGAAATTGAAGATATGGGATAAAGATGAAAACTAACAGCAGTACAAGGAAAACCTTACCTTTTTATCATATATGAATACTCCAATCCCCAGACTGAATGGATGGAATTTGTTCTAGACATTCACTAACGTGAAAATATTTCTCCATTACCTGGATGTAGAATGAGAAAATCCTTATATGCAAAAAGCTGTGTTGAGAGTGATACGATCAGCCTGGGACAGTGAGCAACTGTGTACAAAAAATATAGTTTCCTGAAGCTTATGGAAAAAACTGTCTAAAAAAAAAAATAGGCAACAAATCTGTTTGTTTTCTTCAGCTTCTCTAGCTTTTAGCTGTGGCGTGTAGGCATCCAGATTGCTTATAAAGAGTGTGGTAAGGGTAAAGGACTGAGCTAATTCACTATACAGGGTTGTGTACATTTCATCTGGAATACTGTTTTAATCTTTTTCAGTAAATGCCCTTCAAAGGCTGCATAAGTGCTGTGACTGTCTTCCTCCTGTGCTAAAGTACAAGTATCTAGGCTCATTGCCTTGCTCCATATTCCATTGTACAGCAGCAGTCTATCGATGAGGAGCAGCAACTTTTCCAGGTAGCTGCCTGTTTTCTGTTCTTATTGCACTGTATAGCAATTATCCAGCATGTAATATATTGTAGTGATTACTTAAATGATCATGCTAATGATAGTTTAAATGAATTGAGTCCATTCCTGCTCTACTGCTATATCTTTCTGTAAAACATTATACTTGACCAAAACCTTTTTCTTTCTAATTACATGCTGTTACTACTTGTACCTCTGTCAGTCAGATAGGTGTATAGCTGTTGGTAGAATTCCAACTATTTGGTTTCTGTGGCACTTGAAAATAATCTAGAGTTCTGATAGGGCTGAGAAAGCAGCCTATCATGAATAAACCGTCTCACATGAGCTAGCTACAGGATACAATGAAGGAAGCGTATGTGAAGGAAGCGTTTGTTCAAGTTGTGAACTGGACTGGTATAGACAAATTCAGGACTCTTATACTATGCCCGTTATGTGACTAGGATGTATTTGATATGAAGCTTCAGGTTTTTAAAGTTAAATTCTATGGGGCTCTGGCTTGTATCTCTACTATGGAAGCAGAATGAAATACCCTGGTGAAATTCAGGTACAGAAAATTTATTTTTCTTTACGCTTGTCAGTCAGCTTTCTGAGACTGAAGGGAAATATCTATTCTAGATAGTATAACATTAGAAGAGTTGCACAGGACTAAGAACCAGCTTGATAATAAATTTCAGTAATTTCTTTGCTTAGCTGCATTCCAGAAATAAAAAGAAAATCTGAATTTCTTAGTCCAAGCTCCAGGATCATAAAGCATGTTTGTTTACCATCTGCACCATCCTTTCAGTCCCTAGAGGCATATGAAAAGTCAGCTATAACAATGGAGTACTGGCTTGCTGAAAGCAGCATATGCAGAGCTCTAAAGACAAGCAGCAACTTTGTGAACAACAGATGAAGTGGGAGAAGCAGCTTGTTTTTCTCCCATAGGTTTGAACAATTGACGTGTGTTTACGTGATTGAAAATGGATGGAAACATTTCTCCTGAGGACTTATTCATGGCTGTGTTACAATAAAGATGGTGATTTCACTCTGTCCTGAGGAGTTTTGTAATCCTTTTCAATCTTTTGTAGCCCACATCAGAAATTGAGCTGAAATTCTAGCATCTTGACAGAATTTAAGATGTGACAGTCATGGCTTTTTTTTTTTTTGGCATGTGCTGAAACCAAATTCTAATCGATATCATCCACCATTGAGTCAGCAGAAAACACTTGTAAAATTATTAGAAGCTTGGAGAGGAAGCATCCTGTGTATTCAGTGAGTCTGTGGTCATTCTAGTCACCTGATGAAACAGAATACTCAAGAATGCATATTTTTTTCATGTGACACTTGCATTCCTATTGCTGAGCTAGCATGCAAAGCATGCAACAAGCCATCAAGGCTTTTTTAGTTTGATAATTCTGTATGCATAGTTCACTGTTTCATCAAGTTTTAACTATGTTCTATTAAGGTCTCATACTACTCTGAGGGGAAAAAAAAGTAAAAATTCTGGAACAGAGTGTAATGGATGTCATGACTGTCTGAAAAGCGTGACTGTAGTACCTGTGAGTTGTCTTGTTGAAGAAACCACTTCATTGCAGAATGTACCATCTTCATAGATTGGAGTGTATGTGTCTGGATTGCTAATCTGGGATTCTTAACCTTGCTTTACCTACTGAATATATGTTATGGTGTACATCTCAGGTTGTGGCTTTGTTCTACAGCTAGCAGGAGGGCTAGACTGGTACAAGAGCTGATGAAGAAAGCAAGCTGTCATGAGCAGCTGATAGGGTCCTAGTCTGTATGCCCAACCTAGCTTCATTCTGCCTGCAAGTAGCCCCCAGGGCAAATGTCCTCTGACACTAATGCACTCAACATGAAGTTATCTGTAACTCTCTAGCTTGCACAGTGTATCTTGGTGACATATGAAGGCTTCGTTAGCTCCCTGCCAAGATACAGACGGCTCTTTAGGGCAAAATCAGTTTGTCTTCGTAAGACTGTGTTGTCACAGATTACCTTGTGATTAAAATAACATACTGAATGACTTGAATGGCCTAGATTAACTTCCTGGTAGTAGTTTACTGGGAGGCAGTGATCCAGAGCCATATCCCTTTATGCAGACACCATTATCTGTTTAAGAAATATATGTTCTTCCTAATTTAAAGGTTCCGGAATTGATAATTTATGAAAAAGATTATGATGTGCTCATGTATGGTGATAGTTCTGTATCTATTTAAATAGTTTTCCATAGTAGTTGAAGAAATTCTTGAATATGCAGTTCTTTATTATTGAATTGTCATTATATCTGTATAATTGTAAAATGATAGCTTTTTCCATGAATATTCGAATAGTGACCTCAGTTTGATAATTTTAATGTCAGTCATCTAGAGAGTCATTAGACTGCTTATTAAGGATATAAGCTGAGCCAGGAAAATCAGATTTATTTTTAAATACCCGCTTGGTCCTGTATTTTTGGCTCTACAGAGATCATTACATTAACTTCTCTTGTGAACAGTTTTATCTCCCAAAGGGGAGAAGACACAAAATCAGGCGGCTCAAACAGTATCTGCATACACTGTATGGTGTCCTTGGTCAGATGAAAAAAGAATCTTAGCGATTCTGGCTTGGTCATTGCCTTTATTTTTCAGTAGAATGGAGAGTAATTGATGATCTAGGATATTAATTTTAGTAAAAAGCACAAGATAAATCCCAGAAAAATGGGTTGGACTACACAATCTTTCAAGGTCCCTTCCAACTCCTAACATCCTGTGAAATGTAACTATAGCTTGAACTCTGAAAGATCATGCTCGGTTTCCAAGCGAGCTCCTTATTTCCTGCATTATTTTTGGTTCTGTATCTGTCAGTCAGCTAGATGAAGTAAGTTAGAAATATTGGGGTTTTTTTCTCCTCTTGCTTGTTGGTTATAGTTTGGAAAGGGTCATGATTTAAACTATTTAAACTGTACCTTTTGTTTTGTAAGAGTAACTTAAATGCCAGGCATTGTGCTACTTAAATCTTTGGCTATGGACATTGAGAATATGTGGCTAGAAATTATAGAGTTGAAGAAAAAATGCCTGAGGGTTATTTGCCTGTATGTAAGTGAGGTGATTCAGAACTGTGCCCTTCTAGTCTGGGGCAATCAGGATGCAGAAACTAGACTTTAACATCAGTAGGATAATAGGAGAATTTAATTTGCTTGTAGCAAGCTGATATTGAAGTTAATGGTGCTGAATATTTTCTGTTGAGTAATGTCTGAGAATGTGGAGAGCTGAAGCTACAGAAATCTCTTTCTTATTTACCTAATGGAAAAGTAATTTCTGATATTTATTGGCTAGGCAAAGTTGTACAATAAAATTGAAACCAAGTATTCTAAAAGGTTCAAGTGCAGCAGCACTTCCAAACTTAAAAAAAAAAAAAAAGGCTGGTGAGGGAGGAAAGGCTGATTCTTTAATAATAGCATGCAATGTTGTTGACTGGGAGGGGGAGATGCTTTGATATGGCAGGAAATATTAGTATCATTTATATTAGAAACCAAAACAAGGATTTCGCTATCCTGATTACCGATGATAGATGGAATCATCAGCTAGTAGAGGCTTCTGTGTACACTTTGGTTTTTGAATGCTGGAGCATAAGGAGTAATTTAAAATACTTTGAGGGTGTCATGAGTTCTTATACTGTGCCACGGTTTCATGGCTCATTCGGGATTGACTCTAGGAACCTCCCACATGCCATCCCAGTCTTGGGAACAAAGTTATAGTGCCTGTTCAGCTTTTCCTAGAGGATGAACAAGGCCCATCAACACTGCTCCAATTGTACTCTGTTCTGTCTTGTTTTACCAGTGCAGAAACTTTGCTAGCCCTCTTGCTTTCTGGGTTTGTGAAATACTTGAGAGGGTAGCAGAGGTTTTGCTTTGATTTTTGTTTAAGTTTTCCTGTGTGTCTACTCACAAAATTTATCTTCTCGCTTCTCTTTCTGAAACTGCAGCTACTTAGGCTTTTAGGAAAAAAAACAAACAAACAAAAAACAAAAAAACCCAAACCAAAACAAAAACCAGTGAGTCTGTTGGAAGGAAAGTTTAGATAAAAGGTTCTTTTAAATGGTTAGATATGTGTAATACATTGGAGCACACTAGCATTCAGAGGGCAAGAAGAAGAAATCTGTGTAGCCATGAATACGTGTGTGTCCAGCACGACTGGGCTCAATTCCTCTGTATGTAATGTGTCCTTTCTTTCAACCGCAATGGACTTTCGCAGATACCAAATGACAGTTGTGGTTCAAATCTCAAAATATATCATTGTAGTAGGATTGATGTTGGAAGGAGTGAGGTATGCATTTTAGCAGGAGCCCCTCTAGCATTAAAATATACATAATACTTTCAACTGTACATAGTGGCTTAACTTCAAGCATATTTAAGTTGTTACACTTCTTTTTTCATAAACTTTACTTAACATCATCTTGAGGGTGATGTGTGTACGCAGTATGTGTGCACTGCTAGGTTGGGGTCTTCATTACTAGAAAGTTCTTGAAAAGGCTGTTTTGTATTTATCCAGTTGTGACTGCCATGTTCTTTTCAGGAAACATAAAATAATCAGCGTCTCCTGCAGTTTCCAATGAATAATCAAGGTATCAAGTTAAATTAAAGTGAACAGCATCTACACATAACAGCAGGTGCAAAATTGTCACTAATTATGAATTTGCTGGGTTCAGTAGTGACTATGCATGAACTATGTTGCATTCATTAAAAAAAAATTCAGAGCCCTATCGATGACAAGAAAACATCACTAGATTGTTTTTTCCAAACTGAATTAATATTGCTGAGATTTCCAAGTGAAGACAACCGCACAGAGATGAACTTATTACTCAGCCTATATGCCTGCCAAGTGCTTCTGCTAGAAAAACAGTTGGTTTTCTACTAGTTTGGAAAATATTAACAAATCCCATCAAAAAAATATTCTTTCACTTTCAAATATTCTTTCAATGCAAACAGAATTTGCATTTAAGTGTTGTCTTAAACATGTGAAAAATATCTATGCATCTTTTTCCCAGGAAAAGTGGAAAAATCTTGGGTTTGATACTCTTCTACTTTTTCCTGGTTGCCCATGTAATAAAAAGGGAGGAGTGAATACATTTTACTATGCATGTTTTAAATTATTTTTTGACTTTTATTCATCAATGGGAATATAAACCTAGAATATGAAGTTACTATCATGTATTAACTGCATTTTGGATTATCAGGACCTCAAACTGAATGCTGTGAGCTCTGTATTACCAAGATGATTGTTTTCTATACCTGAAATATCTCTCAGATAATCTGGGAGGAAGTCCACTGAAGGATTACAATCATCTGGAATCTACATATACATGGAGTAACTATTGACAGTTTTGAACTTTATTTCCTTCTTGCCTTAAAGGTTTTACTTCTGACAGAAATGTTCATGTCCTAAAGATCAAGTTAGAAATAGAGAATTAGCATGTCCATGAAGAACCTGTTCATCTATTCATCCTTCCTGCTGCAGTGCAGTTATCTTCCTTCTGCTCTCTTCAGCTTCTTTCCCTTGCAGGACAACAATTTGTTTTGGCCCCTGTGCACCTTAAATATGGTCAGAGGCATTTCATCTGGGTAGATGTCTCCAACAGGCTGACAGCGATTGCTGCAGTTGGGAATTATGTTGTGGTGACAGGTGCCAGATCATTGCGACAACTGAAGTGGTGGCTCTAGGCCTGAAGTCCTCCCTTCTGTGCTGTCACCTTTAGGCAGGTGCCTAACTTTAAAGCTCATGAATGTTTCTATAGTCTTCTGTACAGCTATTCATGTGCTTAATGTAAAACATATGTGAAATGTTGTTTATGCTTGGAGGTGGGGGATGTGTGATCAGCACTCTAGAGAACTGAATGTTTAAAAAACAGAGAAAAATCAAGTAGAATACGCACTAATAGCACTCCTAGTATTTTTCTGTTTGGTGTCTGCGTTCAGCATGAAGAAAAAAAAGTGTCATTATTTTGATTTATTAGTGACTACTTTTCAGTGATCCATGATTTGAAAGTGAAATGAGATTTCAAGACAGCACTGGGCTTATTTCTGCTGTCAAGAACTGAACTAGTGACCACTTGCCCATAATGTGTGTTGTGTCTGTTATAACAGTAGCTCCTTACTGGTTCTCAAAGCAGCTGTCCTATATCGAAGACTACTAGCGTGACTTTTGGGGTATGTTTAGCCATTTGTTAAACAGTCTAAAGCCTTATGAAATATTAGTTCATTTTTTAAGTAGAAGAGCTATTTTGTAGGTGGTGTTAAAGCTACTAGAACAAGTTTACTGTCTTTATACAGGGAAGATGAAACAGTAAAATGGGCCTATTTTCTCCCACTGGTCTATTCCCTCATGTTCAGTAAGTGTCTTGAATGAATTTATGTTCTCAACTAATTGCTTGCTTTTGCTTCAGATAAGAGCTAGTAAAATAGCTGCATGTAATTATGATATCTTCTTAATAAGCCTTCCATTTGTTTAAACTTTAAAAAGACAGCTGAAAATATACTGTACATTATCATATGAAAGAACTGCAGAAAGCACTTCTCTCCTCAAAATGCAGAGTGGACTTGTGTCAAAGTAATTTCAAATGAAGTGGAGGTTAAAAAAAAAAAGAAAAGCCTTTTTGACCGTGGGCACATTCAAAGATGATTTTGATTAATACAAACACATTTCATCATTTGTACTTGAAAACATTTTAAATTACCTTGCAACCACAACCAATGCACTTTATTAGTTTTGTATTCACTTTCACTAACTCAGTGCTTAAAACAGCATGGATTCATTTAGTTTAAATTGTTTGGCTTTTTGTTTTTAGCTGGTGACACAGAGAGGACTTTTCACAGGAAGCTTACAGGCACTTACCACAGCCCTAATTCAGTGTTTCTACTTTGTAAGCCCTCCATCTGCCTGTAATTATACATCATGGGTATAAATCAGCCTTCCTTGTACTTCAAAATTAAATAATGAAAGGTGACAATGCGAACTGGGGGGAATGATAAGAAATGCTGTCAAAACTGAAAGTGTGTGCCTCAGTTTCATCCATGAAAAATGGCCTGCTTCACAAAACAAAAGGCTTGGACAAAAGACCATCCATTCTGTTCATTTTACATGAAAAATAATGGCCAGAAATTTTTCTAAGATATGGAAAATCCAGGCAGACTTGAAAAATATGTGGTGAAAACATCCCATGAATTTTAATTGAAATGCAAGAAAGAACAAAGTCCTTGTGAATGTAACAGCATTGGAAACAAGATATTTGCTACAGAGCTCTATAACTGGAATACTTTAACAGTTTTCAGCCTGCAATCTCATTAGTTCTCATACTTTCACATTTTTCATGCTTATGCAAAACCTCTCAAACTTTTTATTTAGAAACATTCACTTAGAAACCTTTTCCACCATGATCTGATGCTACTTCTAGGAGATCTGAGCTCTGGTGTTGCTTGATACTGGTTCTCAGTGGAAGTCAAAAGAATCATGCTCCAGAATTTACTTAGCTGATTGGGTAAATGATTATGTATTTTCACATTAAATGCAGCAGAGATACCTAGTTTAATTTCTATTTATTCACAGAATACCCTTTCAGATGGTTCAAATATAAAGCTACATGGCCAACAAAGTGTTACACTTTTGGATTTTAAATCACAGGCACTCATTTGAGTGCTCTGATGTTACTTAATATGTTAAGTCCTCAAAAGCTTAATCAGAGCCTAAGGAAATCAGTGGAGATTCTTCTGCAGCTTTCACCAGATCCATGGCTCTGAAATGGCTCAAAACTGGGGTGGAGGGACACTATTTAGAAACCTTTAGAAATCTCTAGATGTCATACAGACCGAAATAGACATATATCTTTAATTAGATTGATCATCATTAAGTAAATAGTTTTGGAAAATGTAATTTAAGGTGCAATAAAATAGCTTGGGTAAACAATAGTTTTTAGTGGTTTCCTCTTATTTTTTTTGTGTGCTATGTTGTATCCAGCTTGTTCAGTTCTGAAGCACCATGGGTTTAATCGAAGAGTTGTGCATCTTTTCCCCTGAGCTTTAGACATCAAGGAAACCATCTATATCTTTAAGGACCTAAAGAACTCTGACAATCTGAATTCAGGCAGATGAGTGCGTTGACTTTATCTGAAGAGGTGTTTGGAAGTTAGGGTAGTTGTAAAAATTTTCCTCTAAGGGGTGCAACAAGAGTGGTTGTTTTGGATTTAGTCTGAAATCTGTTTTCATGAGTTTGTGACAGTTTCTTAGGCTTTGCTTTTAATAATAATAACTAAAAACCAAATACATTGTTTTACCAGAGAGTTTCTTTGCCTGTCACTTGTGCGTTTTTACCAACACCATGATTCACTGCTTTGATGTGTACATGGAACCAAGTCCCATATTACTGGGAATTAGTTGAAATTGTATGAAAATTATGCTTCTGTAGCAATATTCTCAAAGATAAGCTAATAAACATTTTCTTTAAAACATGTATTTTGTGCCAGAGAAACACATGGCTATCCTACAGTTCAGTGGGTATTGTGGGGGGGGGTGGAATTAAGTAGGCAGTGGAATGCTACTCTGAAGTGCAGTGTTGCAAGTTTACATTATAGTGTCAGTATCCAATCAGTTTTTTTAATTCTTTTAATTACTGAAATCTCTAGAGTACATAATGGTGTGGAATATCCACATGTATCTGTAATAAACAACACGTATCTTGAAGAAATGGGTTTAGTTTTGGCAACAACGTGATAGGGAGATCAAAGAGCTAACTGGCATTAAAATGATTTAGATACATTTGTCATAGGCAGCTGTTATGCTAATCTCATTTATGCAGTTGTCAGCTGATAGGTTCTGATGAGCCAGCTTAGTGGGAAAATCATTAGTCGATCCCTTTTGTGATAAATGTTATTTATTACTGTCAAATGGTATTAATGTTTGATTCAAAGATGGGAAATGGGCATCATCTACATGAAGTTCATCCATTCATGGTCAGTGATGACAAAGGGAGCTGTTGAATTCCAGCCAAAGGAACTTCATTTCTGTAAGAAAAAAGAATAATGGACTTAATTTGCATATGTTTTAAAAGGGTAATGAAGTAATATGATGTTTATCTTGCTTGAAGAGTGGTAATTTTTGCTGGCATGTCTCCAGCAACATTTGAGTCATTGTGCAGCATTTGCTGTTCAGTTGTTGGTTGTGGAAGGGGCTTTTCAAAGCAGCAGGTGCATAAGGGGGGAGGAAACGAAAATGATTTATTCATTAGGCCAAAAAATGAGCAATCTCTGTGTCTTTTCCCTTATCCTCCAGAAATATATTTGCAACCATCTTCCTTCATTTTTCTTCTACTACATCAATATCTTTTTCTTTTCCTGTTTGTGGCATTGCCTCTTGAATTACACATGCATCCACACCGTTTTCCACTCCATCTTTGTTGTGATTTGACTTTTTTCCCCACTTCATCTAAATAGATAAATGCACAGCGACAGTTGCATCCCATCTTAAAGTATCAGGCAGCTATAAGTTGGGAGATGGTCACATATGTCTGTAAAATGGAGTATTTATTATTAATTTTGTCTTTTCTAGGAGAAAAAACCCAGAATATTTTGGCAAACTAGCTGTGCAGCTGGTTTTTAAGTTGTTGAAAAGTGTTCCCTCTGCTTATGAATTTGCATGGAGACATGCCTCTTTATCCTCTCTCTTCCAGTACAGCTGCAGTGCTGTAATGTATTTCTAATATTTTTTTAAATCAAAAAAAAATATCAACCCCCCACCAACCAAGACCTAATTATTGTGCAACCAATCATCTGTGGCTAATTTTAACTGCTCATTACTAAACAAGTGTCAAAACACTTAAGGAGCATTGTAGTCTATATTGTTCCACAAGTATGTTTATTATTTATATACATATGGACTAAATGAATAATCAAGTGACAATGGTAATCTAAGGAAGAGCTGACCACAGAAGTACTGTACTTAACCCTGGAAAACAATCTCGCAACTCTTTTCTGTTGGTTCTAACCTGAGCCATTCATTAATAACCTTCATATTTGAGTGATCAGAAATTCCTGATCATGTAGTCAGTCTTGGCCTTTTTTAAAGGCAGGCAGATGCTAAATTCTCGGTGATTCTTATGAAGAAACAAGTGCATGAGCCTTTCCTCTAGACATACTTATGCTCCTATGGAAAGCAGTCAGAATGTTTTCACTTGCCAGTAGCGGTACTGGAGCACAGATGGGAAACAAGTACTATATGTAATTCTGCCTATTAAAACTAGTAATTTATATCTTGCAAATGAACTGGTAACAGTTAACATTCAACAAAATACTACAGAGGGTTATGCATATCTTGACTTCAAAGAATTTGGCTCATGTTTTAGTATGTGCTCTAACAACAAAGTTTCTGGGAAGTTTTCAAGGCTAGCTATACAAAAGGCCTTTGCAGTATTAATTTTTGAGGTTATTAAAAAACATTACCATTTAGAGATCTGCAAAGAAAGCTTGCAAAATGCAGTGCTACAAATAGTTATCCTGCAATTTCCGTTGCTACTTGAAAGTTTTCTGACCATTCTCAGCCCTGTATTTAAAGCATCTCCTGAGTCTGCTATTGCTATCGCACACATGTGTCTGAGAGCATAATTTTTTTTGTGGTGGCAACTGGAGTCTGCTGTCCAGAATAAGCTTGTGCATACCCAGTGAGTTACTGTGCTACCAGGCAGCATTGACCAGTCTGGGTTGTGTTTTCTAGGAGGATGTAGAAGTAGTTTTTGTTCCATTTACCATCTCTCAAAAAGCTGATCTCTGAGTGGTATAGGCATTGTAGCTGCTGACTATTTGAGACTATTTGCCTAAGCGTTGGTAAATCTTGCAGACCTCATAAACAAGACTTAGCAAAGATCCATAAGTTACTAAAGCATGAATCTTGATTTGCTGTGTTACCACACTACCACTGCCTCCTGATCCATATTAATTCCTGTCCTATTCTTAGTACTGTATGAGAATCTGCTCCATCTTCACTGTGAATTTTAGACTAAAAAAAAAATATTTCAATAAATATGAATAAGCTGTTTCTCCAAGCAGCTGCATCTTTTGGAGGCTTGTTGCAGCCAGCTCTCCAAGTTTTCCATGTCTGGATTTGAGTCCATCTTCATTGTGACCTCCCACCATGTATCCACTCAGATAAGTGGTTTCCTTGGTTACTTCTGGCAGAAATCACAGTTGACATTACTAGCTATTATGATGCTATTTAGTACAGTACCTGGAATCTAAGATTTTATCTATTTCCTAATTTCCTAATTCTCTCCTGACACTTCTCAGGCTTTTTTTTTTTTTTTTTCCTCTAGCTGTGAACATACTGGTTTAAGATAGATTTAAAAATCTTGCTGTGGGAGAGCACATATATCTTTAGCTTGCTTTGATAGTCCTCTGAGGCTGTTCCTTAAAGTAGATAGATTTGTCTCAATCTGTCTTTACATTGAGATGTGCTGGGCTTGCTCCATTTGTTGTGATAAGAGTTGCTTTGTAGGTCATAGGAGATAAACGTAGATCTTGTTGAGAGATTTGCTTGTCAAACTGTGTGATATATTCCATGACTACTAACTTCTGGAGAGTGTGGGATTGTTATGACATGTATAATATACTGTAGGATTCATTCTGAAACCACTGAAATTCATCACTCATAGACTGGCAGATAGAATCACTATAGTTTATGAAGGATATGGAAGTAGCTAAAATTGCTTCCAGCTTACTAATAGTTCAGTAGTTAACTCTGACATCAGGATTATCTCTGGCAGTGGTGTAAAATAATCAGTAAATGAATATGGTTAGGTGCTTGGGGTTTTTTTTTCTCCTCTTTTTCATGTCTTAGATGCCGCTTGTTTTTCTTTGGTGCCACTTTTAGCACTGGGGGCTGTACTGTCTCTTTTTGGGAGTAAGTTTATTAGTCCTGCAGCACTGTGGGCCATATTTGTAAGGGAAGTCACTTATCAGCTAGCATACTTTTCTTGTACTGTTTAGTGAATTCTGGATGAAACCTGAGTTTCTGTTAGGATGTGAAATGCTTGTAGATGTAATATGGAACAGATTTGTGCTAGTTCTCTCTATTTGAGGGAATTAAAAGGCATGTTATAAAAATTTTAAGCTGACGAGAGATATTTTAGCTCCCTAAGAAGAAAGGAAGAAAAAAAATCACTTAGGTAATTGTCATGTGTCAAGTGGTAAACCTGTTCTTAGTTGGGTGCAAGGACATGTGACAGTTATCTGTAGAAGATCTTGTGGATGATTTAAGGAGGGAAGGGAAACAGCTGTGTCATCAGGGAGTTGCTATTCAGAGAGAAGTCTCTTAAAGAAACTGGAGGAAAGTGAGCTATATGATCAGCCAGCAACAATATGAGGACAGGGAAGGAGGTCCTACTGTGACTTGTGTAGAAAGCAGTAAGGCAACAGAGCAATGAAGTTCTCTCTCCTTCAGTCCAGATCTGGTTTTGTAATCTGGGGCAGGTGAATTGAAAGGAAAATGTATCTCTCAGCCTGATGCTGCACCTAAAGACAGCAGCTTCTTTTGCAGTATTTCACAGCACACCCCCATAGCATAATACAGCGAAAAGGTGAGGGAGTTACGGAAAAGCTATTATCACTTCGGGAGAGAGGAAAAGCACAAGAGCAGGAGCAGCAGCTAAAAGGAGGAGCTTAAAGGCCAGTGTTAGGGTGTTGGGTTTTTTTTAAAGACTTGAGATGACTATGAAAATAACTTTGTCTGTTTAGAAATTAATCAGATTTTACTTAGAGTTTGTTATCAGTGATGATAAACATTTAAAATAGGCATGACATACACGGGCAAGGAGCCAAGGAAGTGTCTTAGTCACTTAAGGATCTGTTGCAATAGAAGGAAAAGTTTTTTTGCTGTCTTGCAGGAACAGTAACTAAACTGTAAGGAAGACACAAAGTATTAAAAGAACATCTGTGTTAAAACTGCAAAGTTTTCCAGGGCATGTACACTGTTTTTTGAAAATATTCCTTTTGTACTTTATTTGGCATCTCATGATGCATTTCAGAAGTTGCATTAAATCGTCAGTTGTCATCTACTTTCCAATCAAACTGGTGCGTTAAGTTTTTGACAGGTCTGGTCTGTATTGTTATCCTCTGCCCTAGTCTTTTAGCCTTGCTTGCCTGTAAGCAAGCATCTAGATAAAATTATTTGCAGTCAACAGTGATGCTTTCTTCCTGTGGACACAGTAGGCAGCATTTTTATAAGTTTACATGTGGACAAATCCCAGTATGCTTAAATGCTGAATCTTCAGACTTTGCACTTTAAGAAATCATGTATGTCAATATAAAGCAAGTGGAAATCACTCTAGGGTGTAAGGAAGCCTTCTTTTAATATCTGATTTAGGTTCATGTGTGATCTGGTAACGGCCATGCTATAGAGTATAAATGCCCAGGAAATGCCTTCTTTAGAAGGACCTCATCCATACCATCAGCTAGAGCCCTGATTTAAATTTTCTAATCAAGTCAGCAGTAGTGATACAAGGCATTATCACATGATTCTGTTTATCAGATACATAACACCTGTAAGTCTCACTTGGAAATCCAAACCTGAAATAGAAAAGTCATTGAAATATGTAACTTGTTAAATAACACTGTAAATATGCAAGATATGTAACAAGCCCAATATAAATGAGAATAAACAGTAGCAAAATATTTATTGTTCCTTTGGAGATTGTTCTCCAAAGTGGACAACACCATTTAGCAAGTTGAGCTTACCACTGGTGTGAAATTTTTACTTAGCAAGTATTTGTATTAGCTTGGTTTTCTTCTATTTTCTTCCTTTTTATTCTATTTTGGTTTTGGAAATATTAAACAGGGGTTCTTAAGTATGAAAACTGTTACTATCCTGTTCAGTAAGAATTGTTCTCTAAGGGGGTTCCATCCATGGGTAATCTGAATACCTTTTCTGTCTTCAAGTGAAATTGATTGTTCAATTGATTCTGGCTTTAAGAAGTTTCTGCATCTGTTCCAACATGGTCAGACATGTGTGCGTACTCGCCTGGATAAAAGGACCAAGGCTGTTTTGGAAAGAAACATCATTCTGAGGGAATAAGTTGGTGGCCTGGTATACTGTATGGTCCTTGTGGAATCATGTATGATTTCTAAGGATGTACTGTGACAAGGTATGTTCTGAGTCAAAGAATTCCTTGTTATTTCAGTAGCTTATTAACTGGGCTTTGTTTGTAGAATAGTCTATGCCATTAATACAGACTTGAAGCATGTAGTAGGAGTAGATAATTTAATAATTCTAATATCTCAGTTTTTGGTTTTTTTTTTTTTTTTTTCCCTCTAGGTAACTGTGGTGCTGACCATGATCTGCCAGGTCACCCATATAGCATATTGTCAAATTACTTTTTGATACAGCAGTACTGCTGCATAACATCCAATACTTTGGACCATTCTGATAGTGCTGGTGGTCGTGATATTTATGTTTGATCTTTCCACTTACTGTAATTAGTAAAAAGATTTATTGAGGCAAATACATTTCCTAAACTTCCTTCAACTCACTGTCTTCCTCACTATAGATGGATGTATTTTTTTCCCTTCTATTCTTCTCAATTCTATATACTTGAGAAAGTTTTTAATCTCCTATGATTTTTTTTTTTCAAAGAATAGTAGCTGGTCACTCCTTTGAACTAGATTTTAAGAGTTTCTGCGCTGTTCTGATTGCCCTTTTAATATCTTCACTCTTACAATATTCTTCTTATTCTGAAGGGACAAGAGCTATAGCTGCATTCCAAATGTGGCTCCAAGTCCCCTGTGTATTATTAGAGTGATTCATTCCAAGTCTTACTGGTGTTTACTATATCTACCTTAGAATCTCTCTTGCCTTATTAATTTAAATACTGTTAATCCTTGTGCAGATGGTTTTAAAGTTGTTGTGGGTTTTTTTTCAGGACCATATTCAACTCCTGTTAAATGTTTTGTGGTATATGGCCATTGAGAGCACTACCTTTTATATTTTTTTGTCATCTCATAACCTTATCTTTCTTTACAATGAATTGCAGATGCCGGTGAAGCCACTAACAGTATCGGCCTGTGATCCAAGTCTATTTGTCATACAGAATTTTATTGCCTTTCTCTTTTTGTCTTTACAAGCTCTGTTCTCTGGTTTTGTTTCATCAGCAAATTTCTTCACCTTCATACATATTTCATGTCCTAGGTCAGTGATATATAAAATGAACAAAAATGGGCCTAATACTGATTCTTGTGGTACTCCACTAATCCTTCTCTCCCAAACTGATCTGTCTCATAAACAGCCTCTGTCTGTGACATTTAAGCCAGTTCCCTATCCACATATGTGGCTCACCCCAATACCATACTTAATGACTTTGGACCAAATGGTCTTTTCAGTTGTGTGGTGCAGAGGGAAATAAAAGACTGAAAGAAGTACAGAAAGGGAGCGAAGGAGGAAACAAAGACTTAGTGACCTTTCTAAAATCCATGCAACTTAAATTCCTTTCCTATGTCTCTTCAATACAGTTTAGGTTTTTTTAGGTCATCCTCCATTTCTGCTATTGAAGGTAAACTCTCAGCTTGTTGGCTCAAGATTACAATTTAGTTATTTGTTTGTATGTATTATTTTTGATTTAATGATTTTTTTTGACTGCTGTTTCTCTTACACTTTTTAAATCATCTATCCTGAAAGTGTTTAAGTTAGCCCTTGGTAGTAAGGTAAGAAAAGAAGAAAGTCAGATTTGTTTGAATTTGTTGAAAAAGGAACAGTATTCAGTAAAAGTGTTTCTTGTTACGATCAGCTCTAATCTAACCAATGAAATGTTTTATGCCACATAGTTATATACAAGTTCTTTTTATCCTTTCTAGGTTAACTTGTTGTGTATGTTTTAGGTGACTTTTATTCAGAGTGCTTCCACTTTTTTTCTGGCTACTGCTTAGGTCTTTTCTCTGTACAACTCCTTTACAAATTCCACCTATTAAGTACGCTTCATTCACATAGTTCACAGCTGAAATCTGATCATAATTTGTTTCCAGTGTCCTTCAATAAATCCAAACATTCCCATTACCTCTGAGATCCTTCTGTTAGCTTTCTCTCTGGGATTTACAAATGTAGCTTCACACTCTCCTGACATAGCACAAAAATATCATGGAGATCATTTGTATTTGGTCTCCTTTAATTTAAAGGTGGATGAAAGAAAATAGGAACTCTTAACCTGTTTATTGGTATTGGAATAGGCTGTGAACATATGAATTACTGAAAGCACTGGTGACATTATCCTAATCATTAGTGCTGACGATTGTTTTTGTGGAAGTTTAGAGTGTATGGGCTTCTACAATGAAGGATGTACTGATGTACTTTGTGCTTACTCTGAAATGTTATAGATCTCCCCTTCCACGTTCCCTGCCCCACCCCCCAACTGTAAAGCAATTGTGCCTAGAGACATTCAGAGCAATGTCTTCACTTGCCTACTTTTTCTCCTGTATTTTTAAGAGTATTAAAAGAAACAGATATTTTCTGCAGAATTAAAAATCCCTTCTTGTAGCTGAATCAAAGTTGATTTCCTTTCCCTAGATAACAGCTAATAAACTTTCACCTTCTCTTTTGGAGCGTTTCCTTTATCACCTCTTGGCAAGTTTGTAATTTTAGTTCTTGCACTTTTTGTCACATTCTTCAGTCTCTGAACCTCTGTACAATCAATCATTCTTCTTGTCATAGAGATGATAATAAAATTTTACCTGCTCACAGTTTTGTAGCCCTCTTCAAGTTTTATTGCTAATGTGATAGATATTCAATACAGTACTGGCCTACAGTGATCTTGAAGCGTACAGATTTAAACTGGACACTCATTTTGTTAACCCTGTTAAGTTTATTAGAATGATGGTTTGGAAATTGTAGCAGATTTATTAGGGTATTTTAATAGGTTCTTAAAAAAGACACCAAACCCAAACAAACAATATAAACCAAAAATAAAAACCCAAACCAACACACACCCCCCCAAAAGAAAAAAAAAACAAAACCCACCCCAAAACAAACCCCAAACAAAACTAAAAAATCCAAACCCTCACATGAGCAAACCTTCCCCTTTAGTTCTTAAGAAAAAGGTCATGGAATATGTATGGGTGTTTTTCAGTAGGTAGCTGCGTATGAGGTGCGGTGCAGATGTAGTTTCAGACTTCATCATGGACTGAAATACAGCAGCCTTCCCACAACTCCCTTTCACGAGTTAGCTAGTACTGACAGAAACATGTCTCTACTCTTGCTCGATGTGCAGTGAGCTGCAATCAGCCTTCTTAATTTTGGTGTAAGTGCAGTTTTCCTGAATTGTTCAGGACAGGTAACACTGAAATGAGGCTCCTGTGAAGCCCTTACACAAAGGGCACAAGTGAAAATTCCTCCTTGGGGGAGAGGTTGCTTGCACCTTGCTGATTTTGGTGCTCTCAGTATGTTACACCTGATGGTAGCTGCTGTTAGGAGTGTGGTGGCTATTAAAAGGGACCAATAGAAGCTCAACTCTGCATACCCCTGAGTATCATGTCTTCAACTCAATGAATTTTAAGGATATAAAATATTTGTGCCATTTTTTTTTCTTCACTGAGCAGCAACATAGCTGATGTAGAGGTTTCATAGCGGCTAAATATTCAGCAGAGCCTCAAACTGGTTTCATTTTTCAAGAAGCTCCAATAAATTTCAAATATTTGATTGTGAAACAACCATTCAGATTATTAGCCAATAATTAACAATATAGAACAAGTTTTGTAGATGTAGTTACAAGACTTGGTTCTGCTGAAATGCTCTAAAAAATGTGATCTGTCCACCAAGGAAAAATTCTTTAATCAATTCACGAATCACAGCATTTGACATGGTGATTAAATCCTTATCTGAGGACTGGGGAGCTGAGAGCCCTTATATCTGCTGTAGGCTGAGAGGGCTGTTCTGACAGTAAACTAATAAGGGGTACTAAGTATTTATCTTAAGATATATTTTAAGAATGTGCAGTCTGTTGCTTTTCAGATGTTGATCTTTTTCAACAGGGGACATTTGGAGAGAAAAAGCAGTTACTGCTTCAGAGAAGGAAATTTCCACCTATTATTAATAGTCTTATCACAACACCCTGCCGTCACCATTTCCCTTCTGTGTTCATAGTCCCTGAACAGTACCATGCTTGTGGGCATAATGAGAATAGAGCGCCAATGTCAACTTTTCAGTTGTCTGAAATTTGTAATTTCATCCCAAAAGGTGTTTTCTCATGAGAAAGGAAGCACAGTTTTTGAATTATTTTTTTTTTTTTCCCCCTACAAAAAGGGTCTTTTCTGCCAGGGATAGACTGAAGCTGAACACTTCAGCTAAAAAGGTTTTCCTTGCTGGAATAATCCATTTTGTTTTAATTAAAACTGACTTAGTGCTTGTGAAAGCTGCTGGGATTATGGTGCTAGAGGAAGATGAGTAGTTTTGCTGAGTAATAAACTTATGTGAGAAGGTATTTGTGGTTGGTATTCTTTTAATTTGGTTCCAAACTAAGAACCAAGTTAACAATATAGTACATGTTGCTTGTAATTGAGAGAAGGTAGTTTATTATGAGTTTATCAAATTATAAAAATGAGCAGTCTGCTTTCCATCAAATCTATTCTGAGGGGAATTAATCACCACCTTTCAAGAAACTGGTTGGAAAAAATGTAAGCTGTGCTTCAGGAGTTATTATTTCAGTTCTCTGTGGTGGCAGTTTAACTGTAAATCAGTGTGCAAAAGTGCATGCAGTCACCTGAAGACATGGCTTATTTTGTTGTTTGTGGGAAAGATATTGACTTTGTGTTCTGCAGCTTGAATATATCTATCTTTCTGTATGTACAGCATAAATATTGCAGCTAGAGTGGTTGAAAATTTGAGTATGAAGTGTAGGCAAGGAATTTTTTTATTGGCTTTTCACCAATTTTCTGTAAGATAGAAATATTCTATGTCTGCCAGTTCGTTTTAATGAGGTTTTGTTGCAATTGCAAGTGAAATCTCCCTGTGTCGCAAAAATCTGATTTATGTATGACAGTGTAGTATGTGAGCTGCAGGTCAAACAGTAAATATTCTACCTACAGCTAGGATGGTGGTGTGTTTATGGCATTATCTTTTTATTTGTCTGTGTTCTGATATGATCTCCACACTGCCTTGTGTAAGCATTTGGTTTAGTTTCTGATGTTAATGTAGATTTTTGTGCAGCATGAGTTTCCCAGTGTTTAAATTTAAGATATTTCAGTATGTCAGAGGGTGTCAGGACTTCATATTTGTCAGTGTTACAGGAGAAATAAGTGACAGAGGACAAATACCAGTGTTACTGAGAGCAAGCTTCAGAAAAACAGAATAAAAAGCAATGACAGCAGTTGCTATTGTAATTTAAATTTTAAGAATTAAATTTCAAATTAAAAATAAACTGGAATTGCACAAATAAGCATAATTTTGATACATCGGATGGTGGTTGTTTGATGTTTCTATGAATGACTACAGAATATGAATTGTGTCCTGCTACCTCTGGGAAGTTCTAAATAAGAAACCATTTACTATGGCAGTAGCCATAAATAAGTTTTACTTCTGTTTGTATTGTAATCAGAAGATAACACATTAAAATGCCAAGGCAGAATACTGAAGTGGGAAAATTTCCTTTAAAGTTTAAAGAAAATGTTCTAATACCATGAGATACATTTAGTTTGTACTTTGCAGATAATATTGTGTTTCATAATTTAGTTATTGCAAGGTTGTTAAGCTGTAGACAGCAGCTGTGCCTAAGCACATTGTTGTGCCTCCAAGTTTAAAGGAAACTTGAGGGTTTCCAGGCCAAAAAAAAAAAAAAAAAAAAGGCAAGCCAAACCTCATCAGAGTTGCCACTGAGACATTTTCTCCCTGAAGTGAGAGTGCTGTGTGTGGTTTCTTTCTCAAGTGATTTGTGACTCTTCCTGTTCTATAAGAAGTGGTCATGGTGCTTATGAAGATATTCCAAGCTCCAGCGAAGGCAACTCTGAGATGATTCAAGTTTTCCTGGTGACTGGAAACCAACACTCAGTGCTAACCATCTCCCCAGCCACAGCCAGATTTCTTACCCGATCTTAAATGCTCTTTTCTGTCTGTCTTGATTTCAGAATACTGACCTAGTTAGTCTTGATCGTCAAGGCTTCAGTTATTCTCTGTCTTGTCTAATTGTTCCTGTATTGATGATAGCTTATCAGGAACAACCCAAGTCCACAATGCCAGAGACAGAGTACTGGTACTGCTCAGCCCAGCTTTGTCAGCGCTGGGACATAACTCCTGAAAAGCAACTCGCCCTCTTCACATCAGATAGAATGCACAGTTTAGTGAATGTTGCAGAGTCCATCTTTTTGCAAAATCTTAGCCTCAGTAACAAATGGAAAAATAGCATGATACATTTTGTCCACATCAAGGAAGACTGTATATGCAAGCAAGTAGGAGATGTAGAGAAGGAAGGCATGGTGGGAGAGAGATTACAGGCAATCTAGGGAAGCAATCAGTTTATAAATGCTGTGATTAATCCTAATTTAAATGACTGGAAATGCAGTGGTTTTACATTCTCTTACAGCTTTGAGTGTTTCTACTGTAAGGTGGCATTGGGCTCACATATTTTGAATCTGTTTTCAAAAGACAAAATCTGGTCACAGTGTTCTGTATATCTCCTTTTAACTTAAGGCTACTTATCTGACAAACCTCTTCTAGAAGAATGTCAGTGCTAGTATTTCTGTCTTCCTGATCATCACATTTTCTAAGATAAGCCACCAAAGATAAGCCATCTTTGGTTTTTTTGAATTTACAATACTTGGAAGCAATCCAAGTTTCTGACTCTATCTCATCCTTGAGTATCCTGAAATTCTCAATGGCTGAAATGAATATTGTGGGGAAACTCAAGGGTTTATCTCTGTTGCACTCTTTGTGCTAGAGACAACTTCATCAGGGCACAAGGCCCTGTATTTGTAGGGGTTGCTCACATAAATTGATCTGAATTCCTGATAGGATGATATATGGGCAGTCTTTTTAATGGAATCACCATGAACATTTTCTCTTTAAGGGATTAAAAAAATTCTTGTGCAAATGCACAGTACACCTGTATAGCTGAGATTTAAGTGAAACCAATGCAGCTTTTGGTATGACACATTATTGAGCTTCTGTTTCTCAGAACAAAACAGAAATCTGACAATCAAAAGCCACTTCATATATTTTCCTTGACTTGTGTCAGCTTTTTTTCAGTGTCATAGCAAAGGCACAAGCAGGTGCTGGTTTAAAACCCTTTAAAGTTTTTCCTTTTCACTGTGATGATAAAACATAAGAAATACTGACTGCCTGTCACATATCAAGCAATTAAGATACCAAATTGCCCATGAGATGTTTGTAACGGGAGACTTTAGTACCTCTGCTGTTGTAATACATAGATACTATAAACTGTGCTCTCTTACCTGCTATAAAATGAAAGGTAGAGCCCAGCATTTGAATATGTTCCAGACAAAGTTTTAAAGTTCAAATTTGCATACTGTTTTACATGTGGTTTTGAGATAGGTGATTAGGATGAGCGGACACAAAAATTTAGATAAGTGTCAGAACCTGTTTTCCCATGTAATTTTGTACCTGCTACAATGATAATTGTCAATAAATCAGTGTTGGAGAGTTCACCGAATGTGTCGTAGTTTTTGTTGTTGTTTTGCTGTCTAAAGAAAAAGAAATAAAGGCTGTAAAAGTGAGCTATTTTATTAGAAAACACAAGCTTTTCAGTGGAAAATGGTAGCAGAGCCAGCAGGGGAGGTGAGGTGAGCAGGTTTGGGAAGCATTGCACATCTTGGTTCAAAGAATAGAGACCCATAGTTAACTGGAGAAAAGCAGGGAGGACAAAGGGGTTATTCCTTGGCTAGTTCTGAATCTCAGCAGGAAAATGATTGAGTGGTACAGGACATTGTTATAGAATATACACACCAGATAGAAATTGGCAATGTCTTTAAGTTTCCAGTTTTTACTGTTTCCCATCTGTTCCCAAAAGAGTGTTTATTATGAATACAATTTTTCCTCTTACTAAAACTCCCCAGCATGCTTACTTAATAAAACTGGGGAGTAAAATCTGATTGCAGTTCAGGATAGCCACCTTAAGTTGCTTGAGAAGAGTTGATAGTGATATAGAATGATATATCCTATGTGTTGTCATCCTATGCTAATGTATCACGAAAAATCATTACTCATGTCTCCAGAGCACCGGAGGATCTGGAAAGAAAAGTGTGTGAGTGACCGGTGTATAGCTGATTAGCTAGACTAGCAGCAGAGTACTCTGGGAGTTAACTGATAGTTATATAAATAGTTGGGTTTCAGACTGAGAAACTGTTTGTTTTGCAAGAAGATAAGGACCTCCCTAATTGAAATGTCATCTAGTTGACAACTTGGCTGGTTAGAACAGTCTGTAGGGACAAATAGAGAGGGTGGTAATGTAAGCACTACTTCAGCATTTACACTGGGGGAAATGGAAAGAGAAGACTTGACAACATGTGCCTCCAGATCATAGTGGGTTTTTTTGTTTTTCTTTCAAGAATTAGAGTAAAATGATGTGATTGAGTTCTGGCTATGCATCAGTGGAAATATCATGCAAATACTTTACAGGATTTTATTTTCTTCACTTGGATACAAAATCACCTTGTAGTATTTTGTGGAAATTTCAACCATGTGTATCTGCTAAGTGGAAAATAGATTTTCCTGAACTGGGACAAGACTAGAAATAGGTTTGGATTACTCAATGCATATCTAAACTTCTACTGAAATTGTTAGAGGAGACTTGTGCTTCCCAGTGAGTCTCATTTTTTTCCTTAAACAGAGAAGTGCATTTGAAGTGCTGGATATGAACTCCTGAGCTTTCAGTGTTGCTCTTCACCTGAGCTGCTCTGTAGTAGCAGAAATTCCTTTATGTTTCTGGCAGATTTTATGGAAAGGAATGAAGCAGCAAACAATCTTACTGCAAATTGTGTAAAACAACAAAACCAACCCAAAACAAAATGCCCAAATAGATAAAAAAAAAGGTATCTGGGTCTTTAAAGAATTTATTACTAGTCCAATACTTACTGCTCTTTCAGATATAGCATTACAGTTAATCCGCAGACAGTGTTAAGGCACATAATTTGTTTAGGCTGGTTTTTTCCCAGTCATCTTCCTCTTCAATTGGTTAAAAACACTTGAGCTTCATTAGTCACCTGGCAATTTACTATGACACTCCCTTTGAGAATGTGGGGAAAATTGCACTGTGGTTCATACTTGTACCCTTAGATACCTAATAGTTTAAAGATGTGGCCTAATATCAGTTAAGCTACAAGCCCCAAAGCTTGCATGTGTAGAAATGCTTTGCTCAAGAATCCAGTCTGAGAACTTGCAAAGGTGCAGGCATACACATTGCATAGAAATGTAGTCCTGCCAAGCTCCCCATTGCAGACATTTCACTTGATTTCTATATCTTGGTAACTAAACATGAATGATACTTTAGCAACATAGGTACATACTTTACTTTAAGCTAAAGCTAACTTCAAAATGAGAGCCTGATTATTCAAATTATAACAAATGTTTGTTTTGTCAAATGTCTTGACCTTTGATTAGTGTCTCTTGCCATGTAAATGAGGACAAGGCCTTGTAAAAAAAACTGGTTCTGCTGTGCATTTACATAATGATTTGCTTTCCTAAGCTGAGCAGCTGAAACTCAATAGTTTTAAAATTTCTCGTGTAATGTCTGTTCCTTTAATATTTAAAGGTAAGAGGAGTTCAGTGTTTTATTCTTATAAAAATTCTCTTGAAATGCTATCTCTAACTTGTAGGGAAATAAGACCTGCAGGCTTCAAACATCTCTTCTGAAAACAAAGCTAGCAGATTTCTTATTATATGCAACAGAAGAGAATGCATAGAAGGCACACTGTATCACATGAATAGTTACTGTGGTACAGGCCAAGATTAATTCTTTTTTAAGTTGGTAGAAGCAATTTCTCCATAACTGAATGCCTGCAGCAGGCATGTCAAAGGAAAAAGCTCTGAGCTTTCTTTTTGGAGGAAAAAAATGTGAAATGTAATCTCTCTCTGAAATATCTCAGGGAATTCTTTATAAAAGATGTTTTGTATGCAGAGATTACATGCCAGAAATGCAAAACGAAGTATAAAATAAGCCAAATAGTGGTGAACATCCTAAATGTAGAAAATAATATATAATGCATGATACTTTAAATCTTATTAAAAACACAAGCATATGTAACTTCCTAGCAACCAAACCTCCAGAGTCTCCCTGGAAAGATGTTCCTTCTCTAAGGGCTGCCTTGTATAAGTGCTTTAATAAATGAAGCACATACGGAAAGTATATCAGTGTTCCCTGTGTGCGGAATATTTCAGTATTCTCAAAAGCCTCTTCTATGATTGTATAATTTCCTAAACTGATATAATCAACACCAAAACTCTACATTAAATTAATGTTCAGGTTCTTATTCTAGCCAACAAGAACCATGACAACTGTGCATAAAGCTGGTACTCCAGCCTTAATTTCCCTTTTGCTCTACACTAAAAGCAGTGTCCCAATATGGTCTTAGAGAGCTCTGTGCTGATTGAGATGCCATCTCCTGGCTGAGCTATAAAACCAAGTTGCAGACTTATTGTGGTTATTCAAGATGCTATAGTGACTGTTTCCTGGCCCAAATCCAACTCTGGTAATTGTAGTTAGATTTTGTAATTTCTCTTTCCACTATCATCTCAATAGGGTATTCTTCCTTGCCGCCTGTCCTAAACTGCTGTGTAGCGTTAATGTGAGCTGTTAAACAGCTGCTCTGTTCCTCACTGCAAGTGGCTGCATTTCAGTAGTAGGCAAATGACTATATCGTACCCTGCCTTGAGACTTTGGAGGATAAAGGATGCTTACTGTTTTTATTTTACCACTTAGTCCCCAAGTTTTATTGGGGTCTTGTCTGGTAGGTATTTCTGTATGTCATTGAGTTTTAAGGCTTAAGAACATCAAGGCAAGCCAAACAAGAAAGAAAACTGCCTTGATTCTTAGTATCCTGAATGTTGAGAACTTTATTCAAGACTATATGTTTTAGGCTTTCAATTTATTCATTTGTTTTTAATTGTATCTGGACCATAAAATATAACCTTGCATATAGATCTAATTTTTATTGTAAAAGCCATGAATTTCTGTGCATGGCCTGCATCATTTTACATACTAGCTCCAAAAATGATATTGCAGAGCAGGGAACAGTGATTAAGGTTTTTTGGTTTTAGGGCTAAGAGTATTTTGAATATTTTTCTTAAGAAAAACATCGAAGAAGCAAAATCTGAAACTGAACGGATAATAAATTGTGGTATTTTTAAGTTTTTTGTAATGGTCTGAGTCTAATATCAGCAAAATAACTGTAAATGTATTCATAGCATGAGGCCTTTCTGCCCAACTGCTAACAGTTGTTCAAGTCACAATACAGTATCAGTGGAGTGGAGAAAAGTCTCATTCATAAACGTGAGGTTTTACTGGCACACCGATTGCTCCTTTAGACATCACACAAGGCCAGAGCTACTGTACTGGATGCTTCTGTTGACAACTTATCAGGCTCATGGGTCCTTTAAATATGATACAAGGGTAATGGGACTATGACAACTTTGTCAGGACATGTTACTGTCTTTGCAAATACAGTAATAGCTCTTTGAAACCTATGTGTTCTCTGGGTGAAGATCCCTTTCTGAGCACAAGTAACTCGGGTTTTTGTTAGAATAGTAGAACAAACCAGTATAACTAGAAGCTGGTATTTAAAATGCCACATCCAGGTTCTTGTAACTATAAAACTGGAATCTTGTGGTTTTTTTCTGTTGTTGCCAACTGAATGGCACAGTTTAGCTGACAAATGCTGCCTTTTTTTAAGGCAATTAATTCATGCTAACAGTATATATGTTGCATTGTTCTTCAGTCTGATATGAGTTTATAGTAGCCAAATTAGAAGATCCTAGAAGTCCAGTTTATAGTGGGATGATGCCTAATCTTTAGCACTGCAATCCATTCCTGCACCAAAGCCTGATGTTCATTTTGTCATTAAACCGTCCAGCTTGTTAGAAGTAGCTCTTCTTGAACAGCAGCTGGGGTTTTTTTATCAGAAACTACAATGGTCTCATTAGTACAGACAATGAATTTTTGTTTCATTAGTTCCTATCCTTATCCTGTCCTTTGGCAGGTCTTTCTTATAAGTGTATGTCTTGCATATTTATCTCACTCTTTCACTAAATGCATTTAAAATTTTGACTTGGCTTATGGATGTTTGCTCTTGGTGTTAGTGTAATGTCCATACATCTCATTGATAGGTTATAATACATTTTTTTGTAGCCTTAACCAGTCATTTAAAATAAATAAGATCATAATTATCAGTTTCCATTTACCCATTTATTAAATAACAATGTTCACACTGAGCAGTTTGATTTTGTGTTACAATAAGGCAGTCTCTCCATGATGACAGATGGTGTTTCATTTTCCGATGCTGTGCTAAAGTGCTGTGAGTTGTGATGTGTTTGATTTTATTAGAGATCAGATTTAACACATGCATGCTACATAACTGCAATAGTGTTCCCATTTCTCATCTGTAGGAGAAAATGAAACTGTGATGAAATGTAATATACTCACCCTCAGGCAGAACTAGTGGGATTGGGAATTGCAACATAATAAATCTAATGGATATTGCACTACAGGACACTAGAAATTTACTGTTATTATGTTCAGGGAAGGAACTTGGTTTTGTAAAACTCACTTTTATTTCACTGGCATCAGTGCAATTTCACATTATTTAACCATTATATCCCAACAGTTTGCTGCATTGAAAAAGTAACCTAAGCTCAGAGGAACACGGGAATAAAGGAACCCAAAAGGCAAAATATAAATTTTTGAATAACAAAATGAGTGAAAGTATTGAATGCAAATTACTGCCTGACAAAAGTTGTAGTGTCGTTAATAATGTCTTACTGTGATACGCGTGTTTAGATGCCATTTATCATTTATAACAATAGACCATTAAATATAAATATTACATATTCATACAAATTAAATATATTATTTAATCAAAAACCTTTTGCACCTGAATTCTATTCAAGTTAAACAGGTATCTATTTTCATGTTACCCCGAAATATGTGCTGCTTTAAATGTTTATGTTTTTGTTGACACTCAGAAGGCACTCTGCTCAAGATAATCTAGCACATCTGTCAAGAAGGTTTTCGTAGAGTACACAAATTTATGTGTACCTCATCTACTTTAAGGAACCAGGGATCCTAATTAGAAGTACATCATGGCAGTTCCACTGAGAACAAGGAAGAGGTATCAGTTTCATAATAAGCTTGTTTGGCGTGTTGGAACAGTGTACTGAACCAGTCAGCTTCTCACAGTCTCAAACACATGTTCTGAATATTCCCGGGCGCTCACAAAATTCTTCATACCTTTCTAAACTATGACTACACAGGATACTCAATTTGCCTTTTTTTATGCCAGTTCAAATATGTTTTCAGAGGCTTTTAAAAAAATGAAACATTTCTTAAAGGCTGCCTTTACCCAGTGTGCAATTCTAGCACTTCGTTTTTGTTTTCCAAGATGACATTGGTCCTGTTAACTAAAAATGGTCTAAGAACTGAATGAAGAACATAAATTGTTTTCCTGTACGTGCTAACTTTTAAAGTTTATTTCTTATGAAATGCAGTGCTTGCATTCTGTTTCAAGAAAAAAAAAAAAGGTGCTTTTAAGTTTCAGAATCTTAGCCTGTGTCGCAGTTGAAATAACAATTGTTGTCATAAAAGACCTCGCTTGAAGGGCCAAGTTTAGCTCCCTGTCCCTAGAGCAGAGGCAGCAGAGCATGTCTATACTGTGGAAAGTAAAGCTGAAACTTTCAAAAGTAGCCTTTTAATTTAGAATATCTCTATTCTTACATTAAATAGTGTCTAGACCTTTTATGACGTTCACCTTTTGTTCATTAGTGCTTACCATTCTTGCTATAATCACATGAGATGTCAAGTGAAGCTGTCAGTGTCAACTGAATTTTTTGGGCCTGATTGCTTAGACTTCTGAGTGGGGGGGAACACTGAGCAGCCTGTTTGTGGATAAGGCAATAAACTACATCAGACTTAAACAAATATGACACAGTAGAGTGGAAAGAATTAACACAGTGGGAACTAGAAATGCTACAGGAGTGCTTGAGCTAATGTGAAAGGTGCAGTGCCCACTGAGGCAGCTGTTGTGTCACGAGATGATACTGCTTCATGTTCTGCTGGTGCTCTGTCTGTACATATGGATTTGCTGGGGGAGCGGCCAGGGGTGGAGAGGTAGAGGTGCTCTTGGGTTCCAAATGCCTTAATACAACACATAATAACCAATTTTTTGCATTTGAATAGAACAGCTACTTTTGAGAAATAGAGTTGATTTCTTCAAATGAAGAAACACATGGGATGTGGTATTCCACTTGGAAGTACAGCTGAATGCTGTGGTACCACTACCACTTATTGCTCTCTAGTTGTGTGGGAGGCCAGAGAAAAGTCAGTGTGATCAACAGTTCAAACTTGTCACCGCAGGCTTAAAAATACACATATTCATCTATTTTATTTTTAGTTTTTCTCATAAGAATCACAAGTATGAGTAAATATACTTTTTAAAAAGCCTGAGGATAAGGTACAGAAAGGATACTTAATTTTTTTTTCCAGCTTTTTATACATCAGTGCTATCAGCTTGATGACAGGGTGTTTCAGGTACTTCTTGCTGTGTTGTCCCCACGCTTGTTTCTGGCTCCTAGATGCTATAGTATTGAAGATGTTTTCACTTCTCTAGGCTAATTGTTATCTGTTTTGACATGTCAGACTTCTATTATTCTATCACTTTCCATTACTCTCTAAGAAAAAATATGTAGCATAAGACAATTTTATAGTTTGACAGTTAAAGATTGAAGCTATTTTCAGTTTGCTTAATGCAGTTTAGCATTGACACAAAATTGCCAGTGTATTCTTGGAAAAATAGATGTGTATATATGTAAAAACTATTTTCCCAAACCAGATCCAGACTAAAAAATATCCCAAACATTTATAATATTTGCAAATAGTAAGTGCAGATTAATATGCTCCCAGAGGATCAGTCTATAGGGGTTTAATTTTATTCTTCTTCTCTAAAGAAAAGTAATGAAAGCAGTTGTAAAAAAGCTAGGTGTGCAAAAAAGATTAATATTCCATATGGAATATCCTCTTAACCACTGCTTTGTCTTTTTAACCCTAGTATGGTAGTTTCTCTGTCTGTAGTGCTGCTTTGGTTTCATGAGTGGAAGTAGTGGCAGTAAATCACATAGATATCTGAATTAATCAGTAGTCCTACAAAATACTTATTTTCTGTCAGGTAAACACGGTTTGTGGTGCTCTCTGCTGAGAAGAGCTCAATTATAATGTTAAATTTTTCATTTGACCAGCAGTTCCATATGTTGTGCTGGCCCCAGAGTGCTGGCAGTTAAAATACTGTATCGTTAACTGCTACTGAAACAAAAATGATACAACTTAGGCAGTGGCAAGAAAATGGAGGAGGATTGCGCTCAAATCTTAAAATCAGTTTGGATTTCCACCCCCATTTATAACTGATAGTCTTGATGTGTAAATCGATTTAAAGATGAAAGTTGAAATACATGGAAAAAATGTCGTCTTCAGTCAGTTCCAAAATCAAATTGCAGCTCAAGCGACTTGTCTTTCTCAGATTTTTAGCTATTGCCAGGCAACCAGCAGTGCAGTTCTCCCACTGTAAGTCCCCAGGGTAGACCAGTAAAGCTGGTAGAAGTTACTGTTTGCTTCTGTGCCTCTTAGTCCTGGGTATCAAGTCTGACTTACACCTCTTCCTCTTCAAGACAATATTAAGTGGATGTCTCAGGAGTACTGGGATCCGAGTGCTGATATCTCTTGTTTTGTGTTTTTTTCT
The DNA here is from genome assembly GCA_033439905.1 of Ceryle rudis. Classification (NCBI taxonomy): domain Eukaryota; kingdom Metazoa; phylum Chordata; class Aves; order Coraciiformes; family Cerylidae; genus Ceryle; species Ceryle rudis. Next base: position 96,241 of record JAAGNO010021249.1, on the reverse strand, counting down.
TCTTTTGTGTCAAGTCCACAATGCAGAGAGCATTCTACCAGCTCTGTGTGATTCTGCTTGCAGTTAATTTATGTATTGGTATTATCATGGCTAATGCATGTTATGCTGTCCTTGCGAGATCGCAAGTAGTTGAAGAACTTTTCTTCCACACCATGAGGTCAGCACTCCACGACTGAAAAGGTGAAAGTTTGCTGAGTTTCATGGGGATCCATAGTGCCAGCTTCCTTCCAACCAGCGCATGCTGAGAGAATTTAAGGACAAAATCCTGTTGTGTCACTAATATGGTAATATAAGTGTTGATCTTAATGTTTAAGAAGGAGATTTTCAGAAGCAAAGAATCAGGAACATTTTTGGGTAGTTGCTGTAGGGCTCTTGATTTTAAGGTTCTAATCTTTATGATCATTTTTCTATATACTTGCTTTTCTAATATAAAAAGCGACTACAACAAACAATGGTGTCTTTGTTATTCTGGGTATTTGACTACTTCCTCCTCATCCTCCCTTAGATCTGGAGGAACTAAAATGTTATCAGAAAAATAAGATGTCTGGTTGTAAACAGAGAATATGGCTTGGAGTGGCTTCTGATGTCACAAGGGTGTCTCTTATTTCAACTACTTGTTTCAGGGTCATGTGTTACTCATAAGGATACCTCCTTATTCTTTCTGGCATTGATTGGCTTCCATGACCTGAAATAAGTAATATCTCCAAGAATGCTATTTTATATCCTCTATGTATCTCAGTCCTTTTGCTTTGCTCAACAATGTTACAGAGGGTGAATTGTTTAAAAAAGGGAAGGGGAAAAAAAAAGGGTGCGGGGAGGTATTCAGTGGAACATCAGCTTTTGAGTCAAAGATCAATATATTATATCAAACAGTTATATTTTTATCTTCAATCACCTACATTAAAGTTTTTCTGTTGGTTCTTAGGTAAAAAGAAAATCCAGCATATACTTCACTGTTGGAGCTTGTTCTTTAATTTAATTAAACTTCATTGTTGCATTTCCTGCCCTCCATCCTCTTTCCCATTCAATATACTTCCCATTATCCCTTTCATTGAAATTACTTCCTTCTTTTGTCAGAAACTCTCTCGACACTTCTTCAAAGGTGGAAAAATAAAGGATTTTTATCAGCAATTTTAAAATGTTTTCGGTGTTATATTCACTGTATTGAGAGTCACAGCAGTGACTGAAAGCCAGAAGGACCAGTAATGATTATTGCCTGTACAGGACTGAGACTTGACAGGGAATCTGGGTAATGCCCTCACAATACCGAGCACTGATACTTTATTCCTTTTGTGTTTTGTATAGATCTCATCCCTACCACTGCATACAAAAGAGAGTCTCTGAAAAGGTGTCCTATTTATGAAGAAATGGATAGTCTTTGCTTCAGAGGTGTGTGTGTGTGGGGGGAGGTGTTGTTGTTTTTGTTTCTTTTTTTCCTTCCTTTTCTTCAGCTTTTAATTGCAGAAGAAATAAAAGCATTGCAAATTGAATCTGGTTTGCATGAAATTGCACAGGCATGCTGGTCATGGTAGCACAACTAGGGAGTTTCTGCGAACATGAACACTTAGTGTTGATTCTTTACCAAGGCATTTTTGCAAAAAAAATACAAGGGCCCTCCAGTGGCCAAAATAATACCATAAAACTTGGTGATGCTTAACCGAAGCCAGTCTAAGCTCTTGATAAGCTTGAGGTACTTAAGCAGGCTGTGTGCTGTGACCTAGGTTTATCATGCTGCTTTTCTTATCTTTTGCTGTTATCCTTTATTTCCTTACTTTGTTACCTGCTTTTCTCATCTTTCACTTAGGTTATGTCTTTTCAGGAATAAATCTTATTCTCATTACATGTAATGCTCCAACAGGGCTTCAGTTGCTGTCTAAGGGCTATCGCTGCTCCTGTAATGCAAATGCCAATTATGTCATACATTTTTAGTGATAGTGGAACCGTGTGCTATGTGGAACGTATTGTAAGAGCAGCCTTTCTGATTTTATGAATTAGAATAACAGTTTTCTATTTTTTTATAAAAGGTGTTGTTGATTGTGGAACAACCACAACTCATCTGTATAAAGCTGTCAGGTTAGGATACCTGAGTTTTGGCTTGTGATTTCTTTAAGACCAGAAATATGCCAGTCACTGTTTTTCTAGAAGAAAATATTGCTAAAAGTATTGCCTAGCATGTATTAAATATATACTTATCTTACTAATGGAGAATAAGACCTGATGGGGGGGGAAGCCTTAACATTTCTGGAAAGAGTTTGATTGCAGAAATCAAATATTTAAGATGGAAATTCACACAATGACAAAAGTTAATTCTTCTCATGTGTGGATCATTGCTTGTATAACAGCATGTAATGACACTCTTTAGCTTCATAAAAACTAATTAAGTGCATGTATTGAATTTATAGTCAAGTGAAAAAGCCACTGCTGATGTTTAACTTTACAGTATGGCTCAGCTAGCAGCCCATGCTGAAATTATCATTGTCACCTCTTCCTGCAGTGACAGCAGGCAAACAGTATTGACTCTTTAAATGTCCACGAGGCATCTGTGTTATGAGTAAGTTTCCAATGTGTGGTCAACATGGACCTATACCTTTCTTACATGGCTGCTGAAAGTAATTTCAAACCAGAACGCAAGACTTCCAGAAAGAATATGCATATACTTAGTAATATATTGCTCAATATTATGAGATTTCCCTACCTGCGTTTATTGGAGAGAGTTGTTATGTAGCTGTTCTTTGCCTTATAGGCATTCTCCATCTGTAATATCCCCAGGAAAGTAGTTATGCTCTGTTTAGCCTATTTCACTCATCGTGAGAGACTCATGATGCTCTCTATAAATAGATAATATCAGTCAGGTAGAAAAGCTTTTGATTTAGTGGCAAGTTAGTAAAATCCTATAGTGCCTGTGTTAAATACAGTAGGAAACACAGGTGACACAGGTCTTTGGAAGGTAATCAGTGTATCTTCTCTATTTAAAATGCAAGGAACACTTGTCCAAGAAACACTGAATTTGTGAGGAGTGTAGATGCATATAATCAAGCACATCTCTGTAGCTTTTTCTAGCAAACAACATAGGAAGTTGTACAACACTGAGGAAACATCACAAAAGGCAGGGTGAAAGAACTGACCTCTGACATCTGTTTGTAAGCTCATATACAGAGTTGTATGTGCATCCCCCGGTATTTCATCCATGTGATCACCACATGGTGGTGGAATTTTAGTAGGCTATTCTATGAAAGTGTCAATTCATTAATGGCAAAATCAGCAACAAAACACAAATTTAAGAAACATGATATTGTCTGACTGAAGAGTCCCATAAGTACCTGTGAATACTGCAGGCAGTTCTACTCTTCACAATCTAAAAGACTGCAGCAGAAATAGTCAATACCCAAAAAAGTATGAGAAACATAATCAAAGGATCAAAACAATGCCTATACAGATAACAAACTTCTCTATGAATTAATTGAGGACTTTGAGCCTGAGAAAGATGAACAAAATAGATGAACAGTTGTATTAAATTATGGGTGGCTTAGAGAAAGGAAATAATGGTCAACTGGGTTGTTGAAAAATTATTTAGAGTAGGAGTGACACCTTCATGATGCCTTCTGTTAACTGTACTAAGATTAATGAAAAAAGTGACAAGATGCATTTGTGTCTAGTAAACACTGAGAAGCGTGTGAAGTGCCAAATGCTGGAAGTTTTGAGAACATAGAGGAGAATTACCATTATCTAATTGTTCTACTCGTTGCTTTAGGGCAACCACCAAGAATGATTGGGAGGCTGTAGTGGACTTCTGGTCTGATTCAATATGTCTATTTTTACTACTCATAAGATATAGGCCTTTTTTTCATCTTGCTTCTAATGCTCTTTGAAAGAAGAGATTTGTTAGTTGAGAGCCACAAATCTTGCTATCTGCTGCAGTAGTTACTTAAATTGCTGATTTTGATGAAGCCTGTGTATTTGCTCTCTTCCTCCTATTTTTTCTCTTGGCGCTGTACACTTTTGTATCAGTCCCTGCTTTTTTAGGGTTTTTTTTTAATGCCAACTGTTCACCCAAAGGCTTAAATCTTATTCCTGCCAAATATGACTTTGCTTTCCTAATCCTGTGTCCTGTTGTTTATTAAGGGACACATAGTGATGACTTTGTGTTACCGTAGTCACAGTATATTGAAGTCCACATCAGTGTCCAAGTGGAAGTCCTGTAAACCTTTCTGATAGTGTTTCTGTATCAAGACAATTTAAAATAATAATTTATGGCAATTATGCAAACTTCTACTTTCCAACTGGGTAAAAATGATCTTGTAAAAACTTGCACTAAAAAAAGAGTTTCTAAAATATTTAAAATCTTCAGCTCTAGGAGATAAATGTATGAAAAATGAGGTCCAGTGCTGGTTTTAGCCACATTAATATAATTTTTGAATGTACAAGAACAATTGGTAGTAATCCAGACTGTTTTTCACTTAGGTGTCTTTGTATATTATTTTCTACTAATTTACAAAAGTCTGGATGGGTTATAGAAATGTGTACTTAACAGCTTTGGATCAGAATGCAGATCCACCTTGTTTAGAATTGTCAGACTAATACCAAATGTTTTGGAATAAGGCATTAATCTTATTATATATTTAATTTCTTGAAAATCTGAAGTTATTTCAGTAATATTAAGGTCAAATTACTTTGGAAAACTTAGATATGATACTCTAGTCACAAAATAACATGTGGCAATGCTGTTGGCATTTTACTTCAGAATGCAAATTTGAGCTGAGAGTATAATTACTTTGGAATATTTCTTGGAGTTGGAAATAAAAGTCTTGGAGAAAGTTAACAGTAGCTAATACAGTTAATAGTTGAGATCAATGTGGAAAGGAATGCAAGAGTATCACTCTTTGTCTTATTCTACAGAGAAGCTTCTGAAACTTTTTTCTGCCATGTCTAATTATCTCTTTGGCTGATTTTTATGCCATATTCTACAGTAGTCAGCTAAAGTAATTATTTAATTTATTTACAATTATTGTAGAATATTGTAGCATTCTTTTTCAGATGTGTAATGGTGAAATTCTGTAAGCACCAAATGTTCCCTGGGATCAGTGTGCCAGTGTTGTATTCAGTGTTTTCCACAACCTACTGCTATCCAAGAGGAATTCCACAAGCAGAAGGTTGTGCTAATTAATGTTTTTGGTTTGGTTTTGGGTTTTTTTAATGTTATTTGAATTTTAACAATAATTTTAACTTGACTAAATTCAATATGGTTTTCCTTATTGTTATACAAGAGCCACGTACTGAATAATGATGTCTGGTTTACATTTCTTTGTGTTGTTATCTATAGCTTTGTTTCCAAGTGATTTTTGTCATCCCAAAAGTGTTTAAAAATATTACTATTGTATTGTATTTAACTTATGTCTCTGTGGAAGTCAGGAGAAAAGCAGTGAATTCCCCTGGCTTTCTAACTGCATTTGAATTTAATTTGCCCCTTTCATCTCCTCTTTGTGTTCTCTATTTAAATTGCAACCCTTTTGGAATGGATTCTCCTACATACTTGGTTTACAATGTGCCCAACACCACTGTCAAATGACCCTTAGTTTTTTCACTAATAAACAAGATTCATAATAACATGAGTTTAAAGATAATGTGGAGACTCAAAAGCCCTAATTATGCAAAGGGGGTGGGCAGTTGGAAACCTTTTTTATTTTTTTCTTGAAAAACCTTTGCTCTCTGTGCAAAACAAGAGTAGCTTTAGTTTCGGATATTAATCTTTAATTGCATGTGAGTTTCTGCATTTGTTACTACATGGTAAGAAAGATAAAGATGCACAAATATTAATTGTTAAGTTATAATTGTTTTTCTGCTATCTCTTGGCAATGTCCTATCAGTTCAGCTGAAAGGACACCTAAGACCCTCAATAAAGGTAAATATATTTTGTGGGATAACTAAAGAAATTGAACTTCATATCCCTCAGATATCTAGGAGGTGATTAAATCACTGGACTTGGAAACCGGTGAAAACCTGACCAACTTTTGTTTCTTATGCAAAGTGTACTGACAAAGCAGTGGTTTTATTGTGTGGATGACAAGGCTTTATGGAATTTGATCAAATCCACATCACTTTTGTTGGCTTTCTACTGTATCTTATGTTTTATGTAACACAAACCAAGACAGCTTTAAGAAGCAGATCTGCCCTCTCCATCTTCATAGATGGATGCCTTTAGCAGTGTTTAAATTCATCACTCCTGCATTTTGGTGGGGGTTTGTTTTGTTTAGTTTAAGGTCACATTTGAGTTTTACTTGTGTTCATTTTGAATTAATAAACTAATAATTTTCTACTTCTATTTCATACTACCTTATGTTGTCCCTCTTTGCTTGAAATTTCATATCTGATGTTCTTAATGTTAAGGTCAATTTTATTGATTCTTGGGATTTATTCTTCCATTGCATTTTTACTAGGCACATGCAGAAAGGGTAACTAATCTTAATATCTTGTGTTCGCAACTCTGTTTAGCATGAAATTGGTAACTGATATATTAATTATAATAATCTGTTAAATATACTTTACCTACATGTTAATTATAGCAGACCATTCTCATTTATTTTTCTGGGTAGGCTATTAATTCAATCCAGATGGTACAGCTTTTTCAGACTGTAACACTTAGTGTTAACAGAATAAATCATGTTGCCAAGATACAGGAGCAAAAATGTTATCACATCTGAATAGGTTTTAAAATGATATAACCATGAAAGAAACTTACGTTTTAATCAGGGAAGAAGCTTAGTTAGACTAGGGTCAGTAACCCAGGCCTGTTTTCTAAGACAGGAGCCATTACTTGGAAGTACAGGAATTTCTATGGTGTTCCAGAATATCAAACATTTTGAGAAAATAACTTTTTTCCTTGCCTAAATTAAGCGACCTAAAAGACATGGTGTGAAGTAAGTGTGTCATTTTACTTGAGAAAATATTGAATGAGCACTGTTAAAAAACTTCCTGCTCTTCAGCAGCAGTAATTAGAATGCCATGTTTACTATCTGGAATCCTTCTTTCAAGGAGAGGAATCTGAATTAACTGTAAATACTAAGTAAAAAATCCTCTCCTCTCACTTTAATTAAAAACAGATATTGATATCAGTTGCTTCCTCTTCTACCTTTTCCCTTTTAGTGTGTTCAATATGTAATTCTCTGTTGGCTATAAAGAGCAGGATTTTTACTTTGATGTGAAACACGTTTTAGGTGACACATTACTTCTTGAATACCTCATTTTTAAAATCATTCTCCCCTCCTACACACATTCACACACGCCTCCACTGTGTTTACTTGCACAGTATCTTGTGCTTTTGTGGTTTACTCTCATTGGACATATTCTAGAGACGTAAACTAGACCATATTTGAATATTTCAAAGCCCACTGCTTCATCTAGATGAATGGAGATAATTCTTTATAAAATAAGATTAATATCACCTTTAGCTTCTTTTTTACCTTGTAGAATAAACAATTTTTGAATGATGGACGTTACAAATACCAATGGCAACCTAGCTTAAACTGAATATGCACTCTTTCAAAGTAGAGAGGAACACTATTCTCATTTGTTTCTCTAAGAAATAAGTGGAACAATGATACTTTTATGTGTGTTATCTGCTCATATCCAGAAAGAAAATGATGAACTTGAGAAAACCTGAAATTTACGTATCAAAATCTTCTTGGTATCTAGGTGTATTTGCCAAAACACTCTATTAGTGTGGTGGAACAAAATAGGATGGTTTTTTTTGGTCTTTTCAGAAAGGTTATACTTTGCAGAGAATTTAGGTAGGGCAATAAAGTGCTAGCAATTATTGCTTGAACCCTTCTAGGCAGTACCAGTTTCATGACTCAGCAGCACCTTTGGGACATATGCTAGAGATACTAATTCATCAGTCTAGAATAAGTAAGGTGAATAAACCCCAAATCTGAAGTACCCTATTTGTTTGATTGTTTCAAACAATCTAGCTGGTGTATTTTGGAAGCAAAAGAGTAAACTTTGGCTATGACTTGATACAGATCTGTATGAATTATACCTCTTTACTACCATGAAAAATGGTAATAAAATCAATATTTGATGTTTTATATTCCTCAAGCATGAACCCATAGTCCAGACTCAATCAGCTATCATATTGCTTTATTTCTTGTTTTTCCTAGTATTAATAAGTGTGCATTGTAATCTCTGAATTATGGTTTCCAACCATATAAAATGGGACTGTTTACTAATTGCTGTTAAACATGCTGTTAATTGCTTTGCTTGTTGTGAATTTAGGCTCTGATAGTTCATCTCTTGGAATTAATGTTTCATTAAGAATAGGTAAAAGGAGATACGTGAGTCCCAGTCTTAGGAAATTAAAGGAATAGAAAAAAATAATCCTGGATTCTTCTACAGACTTGAGAGAATTGTAAAAGTAATTTTTATAATCTTTTTATCATAATCTCTTCTTTTACAAGAAGGACATGGTTGTGCTGGAACGTGACCAGAGATGGGCCATGAGGATGATCAGCGGGCTGGAGCACCTCTCCTGTGAGGATGGACTGAGAGAGTTGGGGGTGTTCGGCCTGGAAAAGAGCAGGCTCTGGGGAGACCTTATTGTGGCCTCACAGTATCTTAAGGGGGCCTACAAGAAAGCTGGGGAGGGACTTTTTAGGCTGTCGGGCAGTGATAGGACTAGAGGGAA
>JAAGNO010021249.1:55816-78950 GCA_033439905.1 Ceryle rudis | reverse complement strand
GCTGTGGGCTCTGTGTTGCATGATCTTGCAACATATTAAATTGAAATATAGGTTTATGCATTATCTCAAGATTTCTTGTGTTCTCCTTGATTTTAACAAAATTTTTTTGAAACAAACTTTTTATTTTTTTTCACTAAAAGAAAATTTCCAAAAAACAGTTAAAAAAAAAAAAAAAAAAAAGTTGTACTGTACTGCATCCATTGGGTCAGAAGCAGAATATGCCATCAGTTACTCCCAGGAGTTAAAGATGACCAAAATATTACAAATAAGCTGTTGAACTTCATAATCTGTGACCTTGAACAACTTTTTTTCTTGTTTTTCTTTCTCTCTTTGGACTTCATAACAGAATTTATTTTGAAGCAATGATACACATCTGAAAAGAGTGAAAGACCTTTGATGTAATTGCCATGAAGCTAGAAAATCAAATGATATTACTGTAAAATCCTTGTAATAGCCTAGACAATAACTTGACTGTGTTAGAGTGCTACAGCTCTGTTCAGTAGTTGTTCATTATGTAGTTTTATTGGTTATTTTTCCCTTTTATCATCTGTTGATAGAGGGTACTTAACTATTTATGAGTCTCTCCAAGGGTGAAGTTTGCTATTTCCTGCCTGGAATTGTGAGAGGAATGTAATGGTACTGGATAGGGTGACACCTGTGTGTATTAATTCCATGGTGACATTTAGAAAAAGATTTATATAGATAGGCGAGTAATTTTTTTCCACCTGAAGACAGCCATGTAGTTCGGGTACGACGTTGCCTTGTGCCTGTGGTATTCTTGTTGACAAATGGTAGATGTGAACCAAACACATATTTGCATTTGATAACCCAAGTAGACACCCGTCCCTAAGGTTATACTTAAACCAAATCTCTTGGGGTTAAAAAAAACTAAAATACTTGAGGAATTCCTGTAGTTGGTGTATCTCTGGACATACTGGTTCTACTTAGAAATGCTGTAGTAGGATCTCAAGTATCAGTGAAAAATACAGTATGTATGATATTGAAAGGGTCACTAAAAATTCGTATCTGTAGATAGTCTTCCAGCAGGTTTTATTGGGCTCAGAGTTAAGCCTAAAAAATGGCAGTAATGAAAAAAGCCCCAAAAACATTTGTTTTAGCTAAGTAGTATTCACTTAGTTTTCTACATTAGAAAAATAATAATAATAATAATCACTCTTCCTACCCTGTTTCTTCCAGAGGATGTGTCACTACTATTCAGTTTTTGTAGCTCCTTCTTTTTTATCTGCCTGTGACTGCTGTAACACACATTCAAATTTGTCATCTTGTCCCAAAGATATTTTAGCATTTGCTCTTTTCATCTTTACACAGACAAATATTACTTCCGAAGATCTCCACTTCCGAACTATAAGCATACATAGCTTTACATAGCCAACCTTTTTCAGAGCTGCTGTAAAGAACAGATTTTTAAATAATCTTATCACAAAGCCCATGCAGCTATGCAGATGACACACTTATCAGGAATGGAAAACAGAGACTCACAGGGTTTTTACAACTTAAATAACATTCATCCTGCCATCACATTCTCTGAAGTGCTTCTAAAACTACAGTGCTCTCCTAAGCATTCTGTACAATCTTAAACAAACAAACAAAAAAAATCTAATAGCCAGCAAGCTACAGTAAATAGAAGCAATCTCTGTAAAAACAGCAGTCAATCCAAACACACCAAACCATTTTTAATATACAACCAAGTCATCAGACATCACTGCATGTGCCACAAGCAGAGTGCTTATACCTATGTTACTAATAATAAGACTTTTGTACAGTAAGAGTATTCTCCTAGGAAAACAAAATGTATTTTTGAAAGGCCAACTAATTTACTATAAGGAATTGCTTCAATCCAGGGAGAAACTCTACTAATTATATCTCGTTATAATATACATTTTAGGAACCCACATGGAAAAGGCTTTAAAGAATTAATGATTTTTATCTTCATAAAGCTTATATTTTAGAAAAAAAAAATGTTAACAGGACTTCAGCTTGAAGGAAACTTCCCTTAATATCCAAATCTAGCCTTTAACCAGCCACACTCTTGTTCAAATCATAATGAGAAATAAATTCCTTGTTGTCCAAAATTTAGCAACTGAATGGTTCTAAAGCCAGAGCTGAGCAAAGTCATAAAGATGGTTGACACGTTTCACTATGCTTGCAGTAAGTAGCCTCTGCCAGCACAAACCCATGAAAATCCCTGAAACATTATATAGCTTTGCCACTGCATAACACTCCCCGATGATGTTTATCCCTACACACCAGAGTGATCTAACACAGCTAATCAGATTTAGATAGAAGTGTGGAATATCAATTTGCTGGAAAATTATTTACAAACTAGTCACTTCTCTGATCTTTAAATTTTCATGGAAACACTGAATAAAATACTTCCTAAAGGTGATACTGAAATGAAAAGCTTAGTAACAAACCCCAGATACTCAGAAATACTGGTTTAATAACTAATCTCATCATGTTTCATGGACGGTAAATGTTACCTTTCCTTCTCTATGTTAGAGAAATCCACTTTATAACCTTTCCTTTCCTGCAAGCCTGTAAGAATAACTCTGTCACAAGTACCTTCCACTTTTTTCTATCAGTGATTTCTTTTTTTTCTTTTAAAATAATAAATATCTAATTAAACCCTAAGCACTTATTCTTCTACAAAACTAAAATACTTTCTTCCCTGTTGCCTCTAGATCTACAGAATCTTGAAAGACATTTCTCACTGTTTTTCTGTTCTCAGTGGCAAAGCTGGAAAGAGATGATGTTGCTATACCTCATCCAGACTCATCTGATGTGAGGATGCCATATTGAAAAGTAGATTTAGATGTTAGAAAGGGAGATAATGCCCCAGACTGGATGCTTTATACTCAGGGGTAAATGAAGGTGTATCCCTTAAGGACAATCTGTTGAGCAGCACAAAATCAGTGCAGAAGGGTGAGAGTGATTTTGTAGTATTGATTTAGCAGCTAAAAGAGACCAAAGGAGCAAAGTGTGGCCTGCAGGAATTTGACCTTGTGTTAGATTCCACATGGACCTTGAATGGCAAACTTTCTTAGCATTTGTCCTCCAGCAGCCTACAGCAGAAGCTTCATCATCATGTAGATGAAAAGAGAAGTTACAGTGAACAACAGGGGATTCACAGCTGAATTTAACAAAAATGTGTTGATCCTGTGACAACTATCCCTATTTGAATAAGCGTAGGAAGGTTGCATAGTGTTACCTTTATTGGTTGGTCAGTTGCAGGGAAGGGTCTTTTCTCTTTGTAGTTCCAGCACAATGTGACGCAGACAATGTTTCTTTTGTCTGTTGTCAAGGAGGAGTGTGTGTTAGGTGGAGGACTGGGTTTATCCATTTGCAAGCAGCATAGGATGAGTTTAAGTGTTTTATTATGTATTCTAGGTTAAGGTGGTTTATTCAGCTAGCAGTGCTACCTCCAGAATTATCAATCTCAAGCAAGTACAGCATGGCTCTCTTACGATCACTGTTAGAGAGTACAGTGGTCCTAGAAACTGTTTTCTGGAAATCTTACGTCTTTGGTAAGTCTTTATCATAAAAGCAATAAGCTAACACACACTGGAGGAAAAAACTGGAAAGAGTAAGGGAAGCTACAGTCTGAGTCTTACAGGACCGAAGAACCCTTCAGAGCAGGACTGGTTCAGATGTAAGTAGGTGTGCAAATACTGTATAGTCATAGAAGATACAATTAAATGTGCCAATTGTTCTTCATGTCCAACAGTCCATACCAGTCTGTCCACACTTACTTATTATTTAATTAAGTTTTGGTAGCTTTATGTGCAATTTTTTTGATGGTAGCAAGGTGGTTGAACACTATAAAATATTTTGATAATACATTTCTTTAACGTGATTTAAAATATACATAAAAATTAGTCTTATAGCATGTTCTGTAAAGCTACTGTATTTTCAGTTGAACTATTTCTGCCGCTGGTTTATGAGCTTTGTCCATTGTTACTGTGGTGTTACCATACTGACCTTTCCTTGGCCCATCTGGTATGCTTTTCAAATGAATGTTGCTGCTAACAATGCCTCAGTTCAAGCTGATGCTGGAGTGCAATTTAGTCATTGTTCACCAATGATTAATCAAGAAGAGATTTCATAATGAAGTCAGCATTAAAATGTATGGGCATGTGGCAAATCAGATTGAATGGCAATATCTCAGAATATATAGCATCATATTGTTAGGTTTCTTTTGTGATTTTCTCTCTCATGGGGGCCTGAGTATAGACCATGATATGCTGAGAACCCTGTTTATTTTACATTTTAAATGATTAGTGGAAGATTAAACTTTCATGCTAACTGAAAAATATAATGAAAATGCCAGATTCTGAGCTCCCTATCTAAATATTATTAGCTTTTACATGATGTATTTGGTTCTTTTGTTCTTGGTGACTCACAGTCCATAACCTCTCTTTTGTTAGCACATTTTAATTCCCTGTTCAGTATCCCTAGACAAAAAAAAGCATTGTGATGTAGTAGTGGAGGGAAGGAGAAGAAATAGCCTAAAAAGAGAAGATAATGGGGAAGACCTATTTTGAGATGTTTTTTATTAAATATAAACAGAATTAAGAATAGTCACTAGCTAATAAGGAGATAAATGATTTTAGAAATGACAGCAATTTTTGAATCACAGAAGGCAAGTTACAGCTAAAACTAGCTTATATTAGGTTAAAGTGTGCTTGTACTAAGGTGCATGAATGTGATCCTGTCCTGTGTTAAAGACCCAGGACAAGCCCCCTTACCATTAATTGACAGAAAAACTTGTAAATTCCAGGATGTATTAAACAAGCTAAACTTGTATATATGTGATTTTATATACATGCTTGCTTTCTTCCATTCCAAATGTTTAAAGGCTGTCTCAAGCTGGTCTCATGAAAAATTTTGTAGCAGGACTATTCCTCAAGCAAGTGGAGATGCGGAATTTCTAAAGTAATAGGATCCTTGATAAAGAACAGCAGCTGGCATTTCTAAGAGTCTACTCATTTTTAATCTCCAAAAAGCAAATGACTTGTGGTCATATATATCTGATAATTGAGGCAAAGGATTCATACAGATACTGGGGAATGGGAAAGAGAAAAGAAGCACTGGAACAAATGAGTAAAGGAAATGATGCTATGCTGTGTAAAGAAGGGAAATACAGCCCTGAATATACACAATTAAATATTCCATATACTTTAGGGAATAGTTGTGGGGGTTATGCATAATGGTTTAACACTTTACATGAAGTCCTGAGATCTTGTCTGTCCCTTGTCTTGAAGATGCAATTTTTTTAACCACTATCGGAAGTTAGTTAAGGCTAAAAACTGAATCCAAGTAGCATGTTCCATCTTGAGTTTGAAACAATGATTAGAATTATGACTTGAATAATTTAAAGAAAAAAAAAGGCAAAATCAAAAAAGTTCACTACGAGAGATATTGTTGTCATGTTCATATGACTGCCCTTAGAAAGTCATCCTGCAACATGAAAAAGTATAAGAGGTTTGCATTTGACAGAATACATCAAAACATCACTATCTCTGTAGTTTCTTACAAGGAAACACTGGTGATTGCAAATGCAAACCCTGTTATGTGTAGATGGATCTGCATTGGGGGGGATAAAGGAAATTATTTTTTTTTCCTTCTGTTGTAGACAAGATCATTATTAATGGACTGATGAGGGCCCCTGATTCTTTTTTGGTTTTCTAGTGGATGGTTATGATTTATCCAGTGCGTATCTGTGGTAGTTTATTGTGCATATTGACATTAAAAAAAAAACAAAAACAAAAACAAAACCAAAAGAAACAAAAGCCCAAAAAAACATCAGCAAGATAAGTATATTTTAAGGTATAATTTTACCTTTAAAAATATGGATCTTCCTTTAAAATGATACTTTCACTCAAGGAGGGTCAAGAGATTTAAACTTATCGGGGAAGATCCAAGACACAATATATACTGAGTTTTTGGGTCCCCATTAGGTTTTTTTCATAATCTATCCATATACTTACTTTTACTAAAATGTTCCTAAACTTACCACTGTAAGATACCTGAAAAACATTTTAATCATTACAGAAGTAAATAAAAAAATAAATTAAAAAAAAATAAAAATCCCTACAGTGTTAAGTTCCAAACTCAATGCAGTCTGAATTTGTTAGCAATAGATCTTAGTCCAAGAAGTATTTTTCATTAAATTGGTAATGAAAGACTTGGTTTTTGGGTACAAGATCCCCATCTTCTTTAATATGCATAAAAACCCAGCATGTTTTATTCAATGAGTGAGATCAGTGTGTGTATTCAGACTATAAATTTGTACATTATGTACACATAAAAAACATACAATGTCAAGAAACTGGCAAAGAAATTTCCAGTTGATGGTTTTTTTGTTTGGGTTTATAAAAATAACTGTGGTACATCAATTACTCGCTATTGCCATGGATACAAGTGATACTTTATTATATAACTGTACAGCTGTGCTCAGTTCTAATATGAAAAGCAGACTTCTTCATCTTTCTATTTCATAGTTACTGAGCTGAGATAATAACAACTCTTTTTACCTATGAAAGTATGCAATTTCTTTAACATTCTCTAAAGTATTATTGATTAGAATTTTGTTAAGGCATTTATAATAAAAGCTATAGTAAATGCTTCAGTTCTAGTACACGGGCGCTATGGAGGAATGTCATTCTATTATTATATACCACCCATACAACAATGGTATACACCAGAAGAGTGCTATTAAGGTTAAAAAGTCAAGCATTCAAAAATTACCCAGTATTCAAATATAACTATATTGTTCTAACAAATAAAAGGTGTGACCAAAAAAAGTTATAATTCTGATATAATTGCATGAAATATATTTCTGATTTGCTCTTCTGTAGAAATTATCACTGTAATGTTGAAACCTTTATGCTCATGATTAAATGTTTCCTCCCTGGGTAGTAATATTCCCATTTTACAGGTGTGGGTCTAAAAGATGCAAGAGATCATTGTTGCAAGATCGATACTTTCGTAGACTGTAAAATTAAGCCCTCCATTTACTGATTTTTCCTTGTACTTCACCTTGTACGGTATTTGAAATATTTGTAGCATTCTTCTTGCAGCCCTGTCTTAAAGAGTGAGTTCGTCCTGGGAACTGAGACTCTAACTGTGAGGAGCTTGTGGTTAGCCATATCCTCTGGGAAATCTGGTTTAGAAGAGCCTTCCTATTTAGGTAGCAACGTACAGGCCTGTTTGGCAGATGAAGGGACAGCATAGCTCTTGCTGAGTTACCTCCCTCTTCTGTCCTCCCTACCATTACATCTTAGTTTCCATGGTTCTCAAAATCCCCATTGTTTCTAATATGTGACTGTTAAAAGTTTCATTACCTGCTCTATACCTCTCATTTATGTGATAGATTTCAGCTGTGGTAGAGATTGTACTGATCATTATTTGTTGGTTGTGTTAGCTATCAAGTTGTGATAGTACTGACAGAATTAAACTACCGAAGTAAATGATATTTTATGTTGTACAGGCATTTTTGCATTACTTTTATATGATAATATATAATATATATAATACATTGCTTTTAATGCTTTTTGTGTTACAGATAGACAAGCATTTTTTTTTTTCAGTTGTATAGGACATTGAATAATAGTGCAATGTAATAACACCAGTGAGAATGCAGAGATCTTCACTTATTGCAAGGGAAAAAATTTAGGCTTACGATTGACATGGCAGAGGGGAAAGAAATGTTTGGGGAGTAAAGCCAAAATGGCAAACGGCACTTACGGAGCTATGCCTTCAGATAAGTACTGACACAAAGGACTTTCACATACTTATCCATATCATTAGTCTTAGTGTTTATGTGTTTTTCTGTATGTTGTCTTATTACATAATTAGAATGGAAGGTGGAAGGGGAAAAGCTATTTTATTCATTATGTGGAAAGGTAATTATCTAATAGAATAGAAAAGACAAAAAACCTCAGTCTTAACGGTCATGTGCTGCTCACATGCCAAAAGTTAAATGCTTCAACATGTTACAATGAATTTAAACATTCAAGGGTTATACATTTGTTTTAGGAAAATCAGAGAAATGTAGTATCAGTACTAGTTAAGGAGACGCTCTGTAAGTCAGTCTCCATTTCCTTATTTTAGATTGCGTAAGAACAGATCATAGCAAACCCCACAAATATGCAGATGTATGTAGCTATTAATACCTGTAGATAGGTGCTGTTAAACTGATTATCTCAGTATGGCTATCAGCCAGCTCTTTACAAATACAGAGGTATGTTGTCAGTGTGAATGGTTTATTGCCGTAGGTAAGTACCTCCTCCTTTTCTTGGGTGGCACTGCCATAAATGACATAATGAAACAAATTAAATTTGTGGACACCTGATTTAATAACTCTACTTATGCTCCCTCCCAAGCACTAGAGATTCTGTGGAAAGAGTGCTATCTGTATCTGGGTAGACATGTATGTGTTTGCACACGTGTATATATATATGTATTTAGGGCTGCAGTATCCCCTCTGGGACAATCAATTGAGGGTAGTAAAGGTGCTGCTTTAAGCTGCATGGGAGTACGAATCAGCTCCAGTTCAGAAAAGTAGAAAAAGAGCGGTGGAATAAAATGTCTTTTACCTCTTCAGCATCAGTACAAAAAATTGGGACCTTTCTATCTTAAGAGGATTTTTTTTTTTCCTTGCAAAATTCTATCAGCTAGAGACAAGTTGGGCTGTACAAGGCCTAATACATATGAGAGTTTACAGCAGACTTTATCCAGAGGACATGACAGCCAAGAATTTACATCGAGGGAAAAGTGGACCTTTACAGGATGTTTTCATTTCTTTTTTTTTTTAGTTATGACAAGTTACATGGCTGGTTAGGATTTTCCTGGATGTCAGTTTGTCTTTGTATCTCATAAGTAGTAATTGTTAATACCCTATGGCTTTATGTTGGTATGTCTGTTGCTGCAGAGGTCAGTTAGAGACTGTAATTACAGAATCTCTTTTTCAGTTACTGATCCTTTTCCCTGAATTGCCAGGCTTTGTAGGGAGAAGGTACCTGGAGTTGAGTGTTCTGCCTCAGGTTGTGTTGATGCTACAGTCCCATTACTTTTTATGTAGAGTCATGAGACCTCTTTTCTAGATATCACTGTTAGTGAGGGGTTGTTACTACATTAGGAAAATTATTTCCTTTTTTTCCTCATATAAATATTACCTCTAAGTATTAGAGGAACACTTGTGTACACACCTGTTGTATACCTAATTTAGGGCCTGGTTTTCATTTCAAGTGCCCAGCTGCATAAACTCTAAGTTAACTAAAGGTAAACTTTAATGTCCCTGAGATCCTTTAGGTTCCATGATTTCCTTATTGTGAAGCTAATGTCAGCTGAAGACCAATTACCCCCAGGCACCTGAAGGGACAAAAGCCATGAATAATTGTTCTTCAAATGTCCTGTTATTATAAAGGACCCCAAACAAAAGTAAGGGATAAGTTGAAGCCATGTTTTATGGAACATGTACCGAGTCTGGGAGGTGTTTGAAGCATATAACAGTTTGCTACAATTAGAAACCTGCGTTACCACTTCATTTAGCCTTGGGCATGATCTTTCTTCTCTTATTTAGATCATATATCGGCACTGGTCGTTCTTGTTGTACTTGTAAGTAATATACATCAAGTCAATTCCTCTGTTTCTTTTTTCCATCTTCATGCCTATTTGACATACTATTTAAAATGTGTTTCATTTACACAAAATAATTATTCACATATTAATTGTGCACTCATATTTCCTTCAGTGCTCTTTGTTATCTGATTATGTTGAATACAAGTCAGTACATTACTGACTTCCAATTCTGTAACATACTAAACAGAGCTATTATGAATCCTGTTTATAATGGTGCCATTAAAAATGATATGCTGTCAAGAATATCTTATAATGATGGTAGAGAATGTGTGTTTTCAAGGGTATTTAATGACTATATGGTTTTAAAACTGCAATGGAACACTTTTAATGGATTCCAATATAATAAATCAATCATATCTTGCTTGACTTAGTTACATTATATGCATGCTAACTGTGTTTTATTAAAAACTTCTCTGTTAGCTCTGGAACATTTCTCCCCCCACCCAGCCTTTGAGCATTGTTCAGATTTAGATTTTATGTAAGTATTTCTCTGAAAGGTTGTTTTCTGGATTATGGTTTATCCACCAAATTTGTTATGTAATTAAATACACTTGGAATGTGCAATTTTAATTCTCAGTGATTACAACATTAGAAAACCTACACTCTCACTTAAAAGGCAAACATAACATTTTCCTAATGGGTGAAATTCTGCCAGTAGTATTTAGTACTTCAGGTGATTCCCAGTGAACAGAAGTGCCGCAATTGCATGGAACGTAGAAGAATCTACACATTCACTGCAACAACAAATAAAGAATGACCCTTGAAGTTAATCTGGGCAGGGAGAAACCTCTCTGGGACTGTGGATTGTGAAGACAAGGCATCCAAGACTGCTGTTTCATCCCAAAGATCCTTCTGCAGCCTTTCTGACCTGATTACTTGTGACATTTGCATAATGCGACAAAGTATGGTAGAAGTTTTTCCTCTCCCCTATTTCTTTCAGCTATTTATGACTGAAGGAGAGTGTGGCCATAAGGCAAGAGGACATATGATAAAATATCATTATTTTTATTGCTAGACTAGTGAAGAGGGAATACTATGTCTTCCCAAGTCTCGCATTAGAATTACCTTTTTTTTTTTTTTTTTTAACTGACAATAGTGTCTATTCTTTGACAGTATAGCTGGAAACTTTCAACAGTGCTTGGGCTCTGTTACATTTTCATGTAACACCCTAGGTCCTGTGGGTTTGGACTATTTCTCTTCCTATTTTCTTGACAGTTTCTGGACACAGAGCTCATTCATTTGGGTTTTACTGTGTGCAGAGAACTTAGGAGTCTAACTAAAATTATCTTGAGATGTATTATCTCTCTGCTGACTTTACTATTCCCTGAGGAAAAAATGCAAGTGATCCTTTTTTCTTTTTTTTTTAACAAGGGAGTTGGAGTTGCAGGATAATATCTTATTTTCTTTATGGACATTTATATGGAACTCTTTTACCAAAGTATCTCAGCACTTGACAGATGCAATGAATTTTTATAGGCTGAGAAAAATATCAGTGCCTTTGATTAGTGGTGAATTAAAGTATAGTCAGTCAAACCAAGTTGTGAATACAGTAGACCGGCAACGAGGATGTTAATTTCTAATCATGTTTCAGTCACTTTTTATAACTTTCAATGTCAATGAAAATATAAGATAAATAAAAGTTACCTTTTTTTGTGATCTTTTGGAAAAAAAGCAAAACAAAACAATGCAAACAAAAAAAAAAATCAAAACAAAAACCAGGTAAATGAGAAGACACCCGATCTCTGTGTTTAGGCACAAGATCTGATTTAGGTATTTAAGTATGGTACAAATGACCTGTGAGAAGGATACTCGCTGTCATTTTATCTGCTGTAGCCAGGCCTGGTATTTTCAGTGTCACTTTTAGGGGAAGGGAGTTGAAATGATTAAATGTCCTATATCTATTCCACCAACACTAGCATGAGAAGAATTATTTGAGAAATAAATTGGAGAATGATACCAGCTTCTTATCAAGAGCTATCTGCTTCATGATGCATTGATATAAAACCTTTCTCAAATATATCATCAGCTGGCAGTAGTATATGTTTATGATATTCCAGAGCTCAAGTCTGTAACACAAACTTCTGTGCCGTCAGGGTATTTTTTGTTACTGAATGACAGTACTGTTCTTTTCCCAGATATGTTCAGACTGCCAGCATAATGTTGTTATATGTTGTTCAGATAAGACGAGTTTCTTCCTCGAGGCTAAAAGCATACAAAGCCCTAAGCAAGTAGTAAGAAAATAAAGAACCCTAAAAGCAATCTGAATATTCAGTACTTTAAAATGAAGAACACAGAATTGCTACTTCTGGTGTCTACTGTTCTCTAGATTTCTTATATATTTTATTCAAACACCATTTAATGAGTTTTTGTGGGGTTTTTTCTTCATGAAGTTCTCTTCATGTTCTTCAGTGCAATCAGTGACTTAGAGTATGGTTAGGACCCTGAGGAAAAGCAAACAGCTTTTAGAGCCACAAAACTGTAACTTCAGAAATTTTCTTGTAGCTTTTTTTTTTTTTTTTTTTTTTTTTTAGGAAAATGTACTTTTGGATCTCCCCAGAAGTGGAGCTTTTGTCTGTACTGTTAGCTCTATAAATTTTCAAGGTGTATCAGATTAGGCTGTGATTTATCTTAGGGGGACTCACTGAAGTAATTCTTCACTATTTTTAGTAGGACAATCCACTGAAGAGAAAGAAATTGTTAAATTTGCTGGCCAGAACACGATTGGGGCATAGAGCCAAATAGGCAAATTAAAAATTAAGTAATGTGTGCATATTCCCTGTTTAAATAGGAGCAAACTAATGCTGCTTTAATTCATATTTCTAAGTTTATTTTCAAATTTATCTAAGGATACCAAGTCTCCATCTGAACTGAAGAATGATTTTTTTTTAGCTCAAACTTTTCTACTGTATAGTAATTTCTCATATTGAAAGCCAATTTAAAGCTTAAGATAATTCAAGAAAATAAAGAATACTGTATTATTTTAGATCACTGTTTTAAGATTACTGTAATTCTGTTGGAAATTTAGAAGGAAGTTGAGGAATGGAGAATGCATCTCTATTATTATAGCTCTTCTTTCTGTCTTTAACTTGAGGCATGCTATGTTCACCTATCCTGTCCTGGATGGAGTTGTGTCCTTTCTCCTGGAGGTTACTGTATCATTTCTTCTCCCAGAACAATTAAACATGTAATTGTTCTCAAAGTCTCATTTGGAGTGAAATGAGTTTATCAGACATATTAGTTTGATTCATTTATAACTGAACCAGAGTTGGGGATGAATATGTGAATTAATATTCTGGATGAGCTAGGAGAGTAGGACCCTTTTAAATTGGAACAGTATGTGTGAACAGCTGCAGGTATTTATCACTTCATTGTCATCAATTTTTTTTTCCATTTACAGGATGAGACACAGGTTGTTGACTGGAGTATAAGCTACACTATTTCATTGCACGAGTTTTGTATTATACATGTCCCAGAAATGCACTGTAGTTAATGACAGTCATGCACTCTGACCCATATGGGTTTTTTTCTTGCTTTGTCTAAAAAAAAAAAAAAAAAAAATTCTAATTACAGAACCACATTAAGTATCATGCAAAATAATAGATTAGAATCCAAATTAACATTAGGCTATTAGCCTAAAGCCACTAATGCAGTGGCTGAACTTTGCAAAAGGATTTTAATAGAGCTTTGACTGCTTCTATCGTGGATCTTTTACATTAAATTTACATTAAACACATTATTAAGCAAAGCAATAATCCAGTGACATAATTCTGATTAATAATGTGAAGTATTGCGCAATGAACTTGGAAGGAAAGTTCGTTCTTTTTGTTTGATTGTCATTTAAGGTGACAAATCAGGTTCATATATTTGTGGCATTCTCTATTTAGGTACCACTACGACCCGAACTTTGGATGCACAAATTGTTTTTGTTGGTGTGTTTTAAAAAAAAAAATAAAAAAATCTTCCTATATTTAAAATTATATCATTAACAAGCTTACATTTGTCAGTTCTTGCATCAGTGTTATATTCAGAATACCACTTCGTATCATTTATTGGTGCATCTTCAACAATAGGTTTTCGAAGGAGCCCAGCACCTGATAGCTTCCCAAAATAACAAAGATGTGGCCGGCCTTTTTTCCATATCTCTCATTCCACATATACAAAACATCCATTTTTAAATGGTGCATTGATCATTAGTTTCATGACAGGAACAGTGGGCTAATGTTTTTCATCGTGTTAGGCTAGGATAGGAAATCTGTGTTCTTTAATAGTAATAAACTAATATTGAAAATTAACCTGGTTTTATGCACATGTAAGTAAAAGCCATCATGGTACAAGAATTCTTTGCCAAAAGGTTACAACTTAATGCATTTGAAAAGGTTGAGAAACTCTGACCTGTACAATAGTAGTGTGGTAGTTTGGTGCCTCCTAATGAAATACATAAACAGCCAGTAAACATTGCAAGAAACCATCTGCTGAAAGGAGGGTTCATAAATTTCAGCTGTCTGGGATTAAGATGACTCCCTGCAACTCAGATACAATCACCTAGAGACAGATTTATGGCTTAAAACACTTGTTAGATAGTAGATACCCAAGTCTTTCAAAGATAAAGCGTGGCTGAGGCTGTCAGTACTCCTGCAGATGTATGTTAGCAAGATGAGAACCCGCCTTCTGTGTAAGGAACTCCTGAAGGAGATGACATGATCAATCTGCAAGATAGCAAAACCATTCCAAAGCCACCAAGATAGCAAAAATTCTGCCTATGTGCAAAGCAAGCTTCAGACTGGGGAACTTAGTGGACAGAAATACAGCCTCTTGGAGATGCTAGCAGCTGAAGGGGTTAAACAAGGTTTTTTAGAATCCTTGTCTTAAATTTAAAGGCATAAATTTCATTTTAGTTCTTGTCTAGATCTGGGCCTGATACATGATGATGAAATGGGTCATGTACATATCCAAGATACGTATCACCAGAGGGCAGTGCTAAACTGAGAACTAAAATTTTATTTTCATGTGTAATTCTGGTCTATGGAAAAAAGCTGCTTTTGTTCTGCTTCAAATATTACTATTTAAAAATATATTTTACTGAAACTGGTGTAGGTCTGGTTTTAGAAGCAATGAGAAACACGATACTTATAATTGGAGCAAGGAAAAGAACTGTAAGACATTACTACTTGCAGTTCAGAAAAGAGATTTTGCTTTCAATTGTTCAGACCCTGAGAGATACTTTGTCAGTGTTTCTCCTTAAGAACATGGAGAAATTGAAAAATAAAATATTTGAAAAGTTATTTGACACATTCTGTGCTTAACTTCCTCAAAACCCCAGGTTCTCTTTCTTAGGTGACCAGAAAGGACATGCTCTATACCTGCTCTATGCTTCTCATCCAGGAAAATGTCTTGCTTTAGAAGCTGTGGAGTGTCACTGTCTGGGTTTGAGTGAGAACAGAACCAATTCTGTCCAGTGATTTTACTTTTCAGCTCAGTTCTTCTAACTGCACTTTCTGAAATTAACAGCATGCTTTTGCAGGCAGTGTCTGCTTCTAGCCATGGTAACACTCGAAGTTTGGAGTTAGTACCAAGGCTTAAGGTGCAGACCAAGGCCACTGCTGGATGTTGTGTGCCACATTGGGGGGTGCAGCAAGTAAAAGGCTGCACCTGCAGGGAGGACAGGTGACTCTCAATTGACCAACAAGGGATTAAATCCCATATATGTCATACTTTGTATGAAGCTGAGGCATTATTAGGGTCAAGCTCTTGGCTTGGCTCTGGCTTCAATGGCCAGCATCCGAGCAGGACTCTGTCTGTTCTGCCTTTGATCCTGACCAGTGTGTTCCTGAACCCAGTATCAGAGTCCAGCTCCTGAACACAGCTCCCATCTGCTGCTGTGTCCAGGCTGGAACTTTCCTGTTGCCTGCTCCCCAGCATCAGTGGTGACGGTGATGTAATTGCTATCAGGGGAGTTGGGTTCAATGCTGCTTTTGTATACATTTGTATATATTTCATTTTTATTATATTCATTAAAGCTGTTCTAGTTTCCTTTTTTAATCAAAAAGTCTCTTTCCCTTATTCCTTTCTCTTCCTCTTTGGGGAGGGAGTGGGGATTAACAGAGAGCGTCTGTTATCAGTATAGCAGGCTGCCCTGACCCTAAACTGTGACAGTCACATATAGAGGCATGGCACACAAAGAGTTACTGCAATTTGCATAAAAATACCAGTAAAGTGCAAACGCTGCTTCATTAATATGAATGAAGTTCACAGGATATTTACAAATTACAAAGCCCCCCATTTAAAAATACATATATTTGATGCAAGTCACACACAGTGTGTGTATGTGAAGCAGTTTCTGATACTGGCATAACTTGGCATGACAATAAGTAAATATAATGGTTGTCTTCATCGTCATTGACACAGGAACGTAGATTGGGTACTGACAGTAACAGATGTAGTGGTGGATATTTGTTGAAATGAACTCCAGTATAGTATATCATGGTAATAGGCTTTGTCAATATGAAACATGCTGTAAAAGTAGGGACTTAAATCTGCATGAGGAAGTGAAAAAAGGGTCAGAATGAAAAGGATGTGTCTGATGGTGATATGAGGCTTGTGCCTTTCCAGGAAACATGATGCACCGTACATGGGAAATAATGAGAGTATGAAGCGTTAAAAGTATTTTATTAACGAGAGACTGGTTTCTTGTTAGTCTGATAATGAGAAAGATGATGTGTCTGGAAACAATAGGAATCAAAACTGTGGTCTAGTACACAGTAAATTTATGTCAGGCATTAAGACTTTACTCATAATACAGCATATACAAGTAAATCCATAAAGGCTTATGCACGAAAAATGATGCTTATCTTTCTTTCACATTTGTGAATCACCCACATGAGAATGTATTTTTTCACGAGGTAAATGAAATATGAAATTCTCTTATTATGCATTAATCATTAATTTTTGTTATAAAAAATACAGTATCTACAGCTAAGTTGGAAAATGAATTACATTAACTTCACTTAAAGCTTAGAGGCATTTATTTAAAAATACTGGAATCTAATTCAAGAACACAGTGCTCTGGTATCATAGCTATTTAGCTTCACAGCAATGAGCTCATCTTTTCATGAAGATTTAAAATGCTAACCAATCCCACAGATTAAAACAATATCGTGAGGACTGGGCCATTTTTTACACTTTAATTGCTATTATAAACCTAAATATCAAACTATAATTTTATAACTATTCAGATTGTTCAGTTATACTCTGTGAAGAATGAGAATTTGGAGAGTTGGGTGGTCTGTGTTTTATTTTAATAAGAGGCAAAGCTATATTTTTCCATGGATTAAGTCCAACACAGAGAGAACTGTCAGTGTGAAAACAATAGAATTTATCTCCACTGATGTAGCTTGACATATGAACAAGAGCCTGAATTGTTGCCATGGCAATAAATGTGTAGGACTTATGCATGCATTTTCTGCTATAGGATTTTGATTAATGGCATTGACTAAATAGTCTGAAGTAGAAGAAACATTGCAGTAGGCCTGAGAATAGAGATGGCCTGGAATGGGCATGCACACCCTACTGCACACTTTTACTGGTAAAAAAACTGTGCTTGAAATCAGAGTTGTCAAGTCTCCAATAAAGTATGACTTGAGGATTTAGCGCTTAGACTCAGTGTGAGAATGTAAAATGAAGAGACAGTCTCTTGAACATGAACTGTATTGGAAAACTTTTCTGTTTTCACACATGGTATTTCTTCTTTTGGGATAAATGGTTTGAATGGTACAAATAGTCCTTTTCTGTCTTTAGTGGCTGTAGGCTCAATACAGATCTTGATTCAAAAGACAATAAAGTATCTAGCTTTGATTCATTCATTAAGGTGTTGAAGCAGTTCAGAGGATTGTGTCAGTATCCTGCTGAGCCAGGTCTTCACTGGGAATAAGGAAAAGTGCCTTTCTGGGACTCAGGCAAAATGCAAAGCACCTCATGGGAGATGTTTTTATTAAGGGAATAGTCAGAAGTTACCAGAAAGGCCCCTAAATAACATGTCCTTTGAATTCAGGTAGATGTAGTTGAAAATAATAAAAACATATTGTTTATCTGTATTTGTGTGGAAGTTTATTACATATAATTTCTTTATTGTGAAAGAAATGGGAAGTCCTAACTAGTGTTTTACAGGATGTACCAGCAGTTATTTCTCAGTGAATTCTGGAGCACATAAGATTGCTAGTTACATATATATGTGAGATTTAAAACTAAATTAGGGAGTTTCACAAACAGATTCAAACAATTCTAAACCAAAAAAAAAACAGTGCAATGCAACAAATATTTCTCATCTGGAGTATGAAGATACTTATTCTTTACATGATTTAAAATATATTTCCTTCCCATAGTTGTCCATTATAAGAGCTATTTGTGTTTAATCAAGAATTCAGCTATTCTCCAGCTCATCATCTGTTCCTAATCAACCCTGTTGAGGACTGAGACTGCTGAATTTGTGATGTTGCTATCATTTCTATGGTAATAGGGATAGTTGATGAGCACATTTATATTGCCTCCTTGTAGGACCAGGGAGTAGGAAGACTGGACTGTGTGGGAGGCAGAGTTAACAGGGACACAAGTGTCTTTTAGTTGGAGGAAACAGGAGCATGGGAAATGATGGCCAAATAAAGGTATTTTTGTGAAAGAGTTCCCTTCCAGTTTGCCACAATGTGTATTATTTTATAAGCTTAAGAATTATTTTAATTATTACAAGCTTAAGTATTATTTTAGTAACTTAAGAATGCTCTTAAAAATGCTAATTAATAAGTATGTGCCAATAATTTTGCCAGTGTACTTTATGTTGCAGTCTCTTGATTTCTGCTTCAGAAATTGCTCATTGCAAACTTTTAAGGCAAAAAGATGCTAATTACTTTAAAGTTTCAAAACTCCATGTTTACCTGGTTCTTATGCTCCCAGTCTCTTACTGGAATCATATTCCTTACATTGGCATGTCTCCCCTGTGACATGGCAGTAGTAGCGGGGCATGTTCCTTGTGGTCCAGACAAATTCTTGGGCTTCTGAAACAGCAGTCAAGGGACCTCAGGTTGATTGTCATGGTTGAAAACCTGGGAGCAGAAGGAAAAGCTTTTTAAATTAAGACCACCATATTGGTCCCTGGATCCCTCAGCTGTATAAAGCTGCTCCTTTTTGATCTCCACGCCATCTGCTACTAAGCAGTATACTTTACAGAGGTAACTGCCTTTCTGTTGCCTTTTCCACCCGTCTACTGAAGCAAGCAAGAAGGAAAGGCATGTAATGCCAACCCAGAGACTGTATTTTAATGATAAGAATGTTTCATTTTGCTGACTTGTACTTTGGGAGTGTTGTTGTGATGTCTGTTCCATTACACGTAACTTCTGTGGTTTTGGTGCCTTTCATAACTACCAAATCTTTTACCTTATTTCAGGATTCACAGGGTCCAGGTCTTCCTTTCATGTAGTGTGACAGATATCTCCCATTCCTCTGCCCAAGGAGTGCTTCAGCTGTGCTTTTCTCAATGTAGGGAAAGTGTCCCGGGTGGGGGGGGAAGGTATTCTATCCAGAGTAACTGTATCTTATATATGAAATAGCTATGGATGAACCAGCAGCAGGGAATACAAAGCTAAACAACTGGTGCTGATGTTCATACTGAAGACCTAATCGGGGAAGATCCTGGAGGCGCTGCTTTTCTTTCATCTGATCATGAATTGTATCTGTTTTAGGTAAGAAAAATTCATTCAAATCTAATTGAACTTGTATAAAAAGCAAAAGTTAGAATAGTCATTCTGTAGTCATTCATAGCTTGCTATCAATAAAAGGATTCTTCATGGTGCTTACCAGTATCTGAATATGAATAAAGGGTCATGTATGGAAAAGCCTCAAACTCATTTCCTCGTTCGTCTCCCTTGGACTTTAAAGGGGAAACTCTGATACAACCCCCACTGTAGGCCAAAGGGGACTGTCTGTCAAGACTGAGGATATAATAGCACATTGATGTTTGACAGGTTATCATCTTAATCAGAAAACTATCAGACACCTTCCATTTCTCGGGCAAGAAGAGAGACCAGACCAATTATCCCAACTTAGGCTCAAAAAATAATGGACTTGAATGGAATTTTAAAGCCTGCTAGAGGACACTGGAAGTGAATGAGAAGCTGAGGAGTTAGTGAACCATTGTCATTGTACACCGTCCTTTGCATGTACTAGCCAACAGTAACTACCATGATCAACACTCTGGTTCTCAAAAACTCTTTCTAGCATAGATGCTCTCATTTTTTTTGATCTCTATTGCCAGATGAGAAGCAGGGGTAGGAGTTCAAATTGCAATGAGAAAAAAACATTGAGAGAGATTAAACACAGAATTCTATCTCGAGAGGCTGTAATTGAAGTTGCATTACAAATTTAATATTACCCAGTTTTAAGTCTGTTTTTGAATAATCCTAGAGAGAAGCTAGTTAATCTGACATAACTATAAGTGAATGCCCCAAGCCTGGCATGGTGATGTTTTAGGCTGGGCTGTAGAACTGAAGCCATACATGGAGGATCCTGTTGTATAGGAGGTGGGGCTCTAAACTGTGTGGAACATACTTCCTTGTGAACTTTGATGCAACTGGTTATGTTTTCCCCTAAGCTTCTTAACTGTGGAGTCCTCACAAGTTAGTCCTGTATTTGGTCCTTTTCTTTATCCTAATTAATACCAAGTTCTGTGCCTGTGCTATCTTAAGTGGTCTAAAAGTGATCCTTAGTAGAAAAGAGCAACTGGAAGAGTTCACAGTTGTGTATGACAGCAAAATAGCTTGGTCCATAGTTTGGTGTTTGATTCTTCCCTGACACTAAAATCCTGCAAGCAGCTG
Organism: Ceryle rudis; assembly: GCA_033439905.1. Taxonomy (NCBI): domain Eukaryota; kingdom Metazoa; phylum Chordata; class Aves; order Coraciiformes; family Cerylidae; genus Ceryle; species Ceryle rudis. The sequence goes on along the minus strand of JAAGNO010021249.1, from coordinate 58,428 downwards.
CTCAAGCAATATTTTGTCATCACTGGTTAAACAAATTCCACTCTATCCTGGAATATAAAAAAATTGCCTTGGTTTGTAACACCTTTGTCCCCTTTTGGCTGAATTTCAGGGAGTATAGGTGAAATCTTCAGTACTATGTTTCTTTAAGAGATAAATTTCCACAGTCAGGATTTCAGTAGACAGAAGGAGAAGATTGGTTTTTTTCAGTAGCTTGTCTGGACTATGTTGTGAACTCTCTTAAAGCAAAAAATACCTAGCGCAGACCTCCTACCACCAACTCAGAGTACAAGGTATATGTTGGGTTTTTTTACTTTAACAGTAACACAGAGCACTAAAAGAAAAATCAGTGAAAAAATATTTTCTGAAGTAAGTTTAGTGTTTTCATGTATCACTGGAGGATCTTCTGATACAAGAATAGAAAAAATTTAGAGACAAATGAATTTTCTGAATAAGCAGGTTTTGGTAGTTAACAGTTAAGTTGCAACTTGGTTCTTTTCTCTCTTAACTCATCTGGGCTGCAGTTCGAGATGTAGCTTAAGAGCTGTCTTAGATAAGAACCCAGAATCAAGGTCTTGCAAGTCTGACGTGTTCATGCAGTTTGCAACAAGAATTTTTATTTTATTATTTAGAAGGTAAATCTTTGTTCACAAATCACAGCTATTTTTTTTTACTATTATCACATATAAAGCCTTTTATGAAAATGAGATCTCCATTGCCTCTGCACCATCTCAAGTGCATAGCTGCAAGGCTCATACATCTCAAAAATGTAAATACAGAATAGAGACTTAGGTCTCAGATCAAACAAATCAGTCACTGGAAAGTCAATATCCTAAATTTTTGGTGGAACCGAATTTTTCTCATTGAAGACCTGATTTTTAAAATCCTTTAAGCAATTAGGAGGTAGATACACATGTAAGTATCTCTAAAATTTTTAGTAGCCAGCCATTTAAGTGTGCAAATTGTTCTAGTGAAGTTTAAAATCTTCAAGAATCTTCGGTTAAAATTAGTTTTACTCTATGTTCCTGGAAGTGGTGTAACACACCTAGGAGATACATGCATATAAAGAATATGTGGAAAATTAGCATGGGGCCACAATGATCCTTGCTTGTTTCGTGTAGAAATGCATATTGTATTAGCCAGTTACATAGCCATGGGAGTGTACCATAGGGAAAATCTGGATTTAAAAGGTTTGTTGTATCCAAAATTCATTCATCCTTAGTTGTGCTTATGTTAGTTACACATTCTCTCTCAATCTGAAGAGTTTTTTTACTTGCTTACATATATGTGGACAGAAGGACATTAGACCAGTACAAAAGATTTTATTGAAAGAGAGGCCAACTTAAGCAATGGCTTAAGTATTAGATCTATACTGGCGTTGGGGCATTTCTTTGCTTTTAAGGTTTGTTGCCTACTGTCAGGCTTTGCATAAAAGATTGGATTCGGTGGGAAGGGCAGAAAAATATTTCAGACTAGTCATTAGTTTTCAGTGTGATGCTGGATGTAGCAGAACCCAGATATGTCTGGAGTATTCATAAAAAGGCACTGACATATAAAAACCAAAGATAGGATTGAATCAAAGACAGACTTTTAATCTCAAATCTGTTTCTTGTAAAACCCAGCTTCATTTGAAGAAGGAACTTCTGGAACCCCATCACCCTTTAGAGCTAATGCATATTGATTCTAATGTAGTTTTATCTAAGCAGATATATTAATAGAGCGATGCTTCTAGGATTCAACTGTTTAGCACTGTTTTATGGGTCTATATCAATACACAGGTTTGTGCATAGAAAGAGAAACATAAACGTATGATTAAAAGACAATGAGGAGAAAAATGGAGAATATTTTTTTTAAAATGTAGCAATTTATCCTTTGACAGTAATTTTCCCTGTGTATAATCAAGGAAACTGGTCAAGAAAATAGGAATATAGGAATGTATGATACTGCCTACTACATAGGATTTTTTTTTTTTTTTTTTCTTTTTTTAAATCAATGAAACAGGTTGCTGATAATCTGTGAATTTTCCTGGGTGAAAGCTTCTGGTGAAAGTATTTCCTTCCTGAAAGCAAGAAAATACGTGATGGAAAATTACCCTGTTTACTGATGATGTCTGCCTACTGAAAATGTTTTTAATTGCCCTTGCCTTCTAGAGAGGCAGTTCTTATCATACCACGTTATCATGTAATCTTCCAGGGCCTGCGATGTGACATATGGGTTTGTTAGTGGGTAACATCTGAAGTGACACAGTTTTAACTATACATAGAGCTAGTCTAGATGTTTGCAACCTTTAGAATCAACATGGATGATCAGTTTGAGAGCTAATGATTCCTATTTTTAAAATGTACACAGCTATCCTCAGCAATGTTTACTCTTTGGTGCAGTCTCTTATCCCTCAAATTAAAAAAAAATGATATACAGTAATCACATATAATGTAAATTTTATACCATCACAGGGTTTACTAATAGATTTTTCTCTTTAAGGAGGTACCTTTGATCCAGTCTCACCAAACAAAAGAGTCTGCCTTAAAAAAAAAAAAAAAAAAAAAAACTGTTTCATTTTTTATTGGAAAAAAAAAAGGTGAAAATTGGGGAATAAATTTTTTTGTCATCCAGAA